>JAEHOE010000227.1:0-101168 GCA_016858145.1 Edaphochlamys debaryana | reverse complement strand
CGGTCTCCCAGAGCGCTCAGCTCTCGCCCCACCGCGTCCCGCACTTCCCCAGCCTTCTCAACCCTTCAATACATATAATAGATGTGCTTGCAAGGTGGGATGGCGGGCTTGAACGGCCCGGAGCAGAGCGGGCCGATTTTGCGCGGAGGCGGGGTCGCGGCCCCGGCCCCCGCCTTCCCCCGGGTCTCCCAGAGCGCGCAGCTCTCGCCCCACCGCGTCCCCGCACTTCCAAGCTTCTCAACCCTTCAATACATATAATAGATGCTTGCAAGGGGGATGGCGGGCTTGGAACGGCCCGGAGCAGAGCGGGCCGATTTGCGCGGAGGCGGGGTCCGCGGCCCCGGCCCCGGCCTTCCCCCGGGTCTCCCAGAGCGCGCAGCTCTCGCCCCACCGCGTCCCCGCACTTCCCAAGCCTTCTCAACCCTTCAATACATATAATAGATGCTTGCAAGGGGGATGGCGGGCTTGGAACGGCCCGGAGCAGAGCGGGCCGATTTTGCGCGGAGGCGGGGTCCGCGGCCCCGGCCCCCGGCCTTCCCCCGGGTCTCCCAGAGCGCGCAGCTCTCGCCCCACCGCGTCCCCGCACTTCCCAAGCCTTCTCAACCCTTCAATACATATATAGATGCTTGCAAGGGGGATGGCGGGCTTGGAACGGCCCGGAGCAGAGCGGGCCGATTTTGCGCGGAGGCGGGGTCCGCGGCCCCGGCCCCCGGCCTTCCCCCGGTCTCCCAGAGCGCGCAGCTCTCGCCCCACCGCGTCCCCGCACTTCCCAAGCCTTCTCAACCCTTCAATACATATAATAGATGCTTGCAAGGGGATGGCGGGCTTGGAACGGCCCGGAGCAGAGCGGGCCGATTTTGCGCGGAGGCGGGGTCCGCGGCCCCGGCCCCCGGCCTTCCCCCGGGTCTCCCAGAGCGCGCAGCTCTCGCCCCACCGCGTCCCCGCACTTCCCAAGCCTTCTCAACCCTTCAATACATATAATAGATGCTTGCAAGGGGGATGGCGGGCTTGGAACGGCCCGGAGCAGAGCGGGGCCGATTTTGCGCGGAGGCGGGGTCCGCGGCCCCGGCCCCCGGCCTTCCCCCGGGTCTCCCAGAGCGCGCAGCTCTCGCCCCACCGCGTCCCCGCACTTCCCAAGCCTTCTCAACCCTTCAATACATATAATAGATGCTTGCAAGGGGGATGGCGGGCTTGGAACGGCCCGGAGCAGAGCGGGCCGATTTTGCGCGGAGGCGGGGTCCGCGGCCCCGGCCCCCGGCCTTCCCCCGGGTCTCCCAGAGCGCGCAGCTCTCGCCCCACCGCGTCCCCGCACTTCCCAAGCCTTCTCAACCCTTCAATACATATAATAGATGCTGCTTGCAAGGGGGATGGCGGGCTTGGAACGGCCCGGAGCAGAGCGGGCCGATTTTGCGCGGAGGCGGGGTCCGCGGGCCCCGGCCCCCGGCCTTCCCCCGGGTCTCCCAGAGCGCGCAGCTCTCGCCCCACCGCGTCCCCGCACTTCCCAAGCCTTCTCAACCCTTCAATACATATAATAGATGCTTGCAAGGGGGATGGCGGGCTTGGAACGGCCCGGAGCAGAGCGGGGCGGATTTTGCGCGGAGGCGGGGTCCGCGGCCCCGGCCCCCGGCCTTCCCCCGGGTCTCCCAGAGCGCGCAGCTCTCGCCCCACCGCGTCCCCGCACTTCCCAAGCCTTCTCAACCCTTCAATACATATAATAGATGCTTGCAAGGGGGATGGCGGGCTTGGAACGGCCCGGAGCAGAGCGGGCCGATTTTGCGCGGAGGCGGGGTCCGCGGCCCCGGCCCCCGGCCTTCCCCCGGGTCTCCCAGAGCGCGCAGCTCTCGCCCCACCGCGTCCCCGCACTTCCCAAGCCTTCTCAACCCTTCAATACATATAATAGATGCTTGCAAGGGGGATGGCGGGCTTGGAACGGCCCGGAGCAGAGCGGGCCGATTTGCGCGGAGGCGGGGTCCGCGGCCCCGGCCCCCGGCCTTCCCCCGGGTCTCCCAGAGCGCGCAGCTCTCGCCCCCACCGCGTCCCCGCACTTCCCAAGCCTTCTCAACCCTTCAATACATATAATAGATGCTTGCAAGGGGGATGGCGGGCTTGGAACGGCCCGGAGCAGAGCGGGCCGATTTTGCGCGGAGGCGGGGTCCGCGGCCCCGGCCCCCGGCCTTCCCCCGGGTCTCCCAGAGCGCGCAGCTCTCGCCCCACCGCGTCCCCGCACTTCCCAAGCCTTCTCAACCCTTCAATACATATAATAGATGCTTGCAAGGGGGATGGCGGGCTTGGAACGGCCCGGAGCAGAGCGGGCCGATTTTGCGCGGAGGCGGGGTCCGCGGCCCCGGCCCCCGGCCTTCCCCCGGGTCTCCCAGAGCGCGCAGCTCTCGCCCCACCGCGTCCCCGCACTTCCCAAGCCTTCTCAACCCTTCAATACATATAATAGATGCTTGCAAGGGGGATGGCGGGCTTGGAACGGCCCGGAGCAGAGCGGGCCGATTTTGCGCGGAGGCGGGGTCCGCGGCCCCGGCCCCCGGCCTTCCCCCGGGTCTCCCAGAGCGCGCAGCTCTCGCCCCACCGCGTCCCCGCACTTCCCAAGCCTTCTCAACCCTTCAATACATATAATAGATGCTTGCAAGGGGGATGGCGGGCTTGGAACGGCCCGGAGCAGAGCGGGCCGATTTTGCGCGGAGGCGGGGTCCGCGGCCCCGGCCCCCGGCCTTCCCCCGGGTCTCCCAGAGCGCGCAGCTCTCGCCCCACCGCGTCCCCGCACTTCCCAAGCCTTCTCAACCCTTCAATACATATAATAGATGCTTGCAAGGGGGATGGCGGGCTTGGAACGGCCCGGAGCAGAGCGGGCCGATTTTGCGCGGAGGCGGGGTCCGCGGCCCCGGCCCCCGGCCTTCCCCCGGGTCTCCCAGAGCGCGCAGCTCTCGCCCCACCGCGTCCCCGCACTTCCCAAGCCTTCTCAACCCTTCAATACATATAATAGATGCTTGCAAGGGGGATGGCGGGCTTGGAACGGCCCGGAGCAGAGCGGGCCGATTTTGCGCGGAGGCGGGGTCCGCGGCCCCGGCCCCCGGCCTTCCCCCGGGTCTCCCAGAGCGCGCAGCTCTCGCCCCACCGCGTCCCCGCACTTCCCAAGCCTTCTCAACCCTTCAATACATATAATAGATGCTTGCAAGGGGGATGGCGGGCTTGGAACGGCCCGGAGCAGAGCGGGCCGATTTTGCGCGGAGGCGGGGTCCGCGGCCCCGGCCCCCGGCCTTCCCCCGGGTCTCCCAGAGCGCGCAGCTCTCGCCCCACCGCGTCCCCGCACTTCCCAAGCCTTCTCAACCCTTCAATACATATAATAGATGCTTGCAAGGGGGATGGCGGGCTTGGAACGGCCCGGAGCAGAGCGGGCCGATTTTGCGCGGAGGCGGGGTCCGCGGCCCCGGCCCCCGGCCTTCCCCCGGGTCTCCCAGAGCGCGCAGCTCTCGCCCCACCGCGTCCCCGCACTTCCCAAGCCTTCTCAACCCTTCAATACATATAATAGATGCTTGCAAGGGGGATGGCGGGCTTGGAACGGCCCGGAGCAGAGCGGGCCGATTTTGCGCGGAGGCGGGGTCCGCGGCCCCGGCCCCCGGCCTTCCCCCGGGTCTCCCAGAGCGCGCAGCTCTCGCCCCACCGCGTCCCCGCACTTCCCAAGCCTTCTCAACCCTTCAATACATATAATAGATGCTTGCAAGGGGGATGGCGGGCTTGGAACGGCCCGGAGCAGAGCGGGCCGATTTTGCGCGGAGGCGGGGTCCGCGGCCCCGGCCCCCGGCCTTCCCCCGGGTCTCCCAGAGCGCGCAGCTCTCGCCCCACCGCGTCCCCGCACTTCCCAAGCCTTCTCAACCCTTCAATACATATAATAGATGCTTGCAAGGGGGATGGCGGGCTTGGAACGGCCCGGAGCAGAGCGGGCCGATTTTGCGCGGAGGCGGGGTCCGCGGCCCCGGCCCCCGGCCTTCCCCCGGGTCTCCCAGAGCGCGCAGCTCTCGCCCCACCGCGTCCCCGCACTTCCCAAGCCTTCTCAACCCTTCAATACATATAATAGATGCTTGCAAGGGGGATGGCGGGCTTGGAACGGCCCGGAGCAGAGCGGGCCGATTTTGCGCGGAGGCGGGGTCCGCGGCCCCGGCCCCCGGCCTTCCCCCGGGTCTCCCAGAGCGCGCAGCTCTCGCCCCACCGCGTCCCCGCACTTCCCAAGCCTTCTCAACCCTTCAATACATATAATAGATGCTTGCAAGGGGGATGGCGGGCTTGGAACGGCCCGGAGCAGAGCGGGCCGATTTTGCGCGGAGGCGGGGTCCGCGGCCCCGGCCCCCGGCCTTCCCCCGGGTCTCCCAGAGCGCGCAGCTCTCGCCCCACCGCGTCCCCGCACTTCCCAAGCCTTCTCAACCCTTCAATACATATAATAGATGCTTGCAAGGGGGATGGCGGGCTTGGAACGGCCCGGAGCAGAGCGGGCCGATTTTGCGCGGAGGCGGGGTCCGCGGCCCCGGCCCCCGGCCTTCCCCCGGGTCTCCCAGAGCGCGCAGCTCTCGCCCCACCGCGTCCCCGCACTTCCCAAGCCTTCTCAACCCTTCAATACATATAATAGATGCTTGCAAGGGGGATGGCGGGCTTGGAACGGCCCGGAGCAGAGCGGGCCGATTTTGCGCGGAGGCGGGGTCCGCGGCCCCGGCCCCCGGCCTTCCCCCGGGTCTCCCAGAGCGCGCAGCTCTCGCCCCACCGCGTCCCCGCACTTCCCAAGCCTTCTCAACCCTTCAATACATATAATAGATGCTTGCAAGGGGGATGGCGGGCTTGGAACGGCCCGGAGCAGAGCGGGCCGATTTTGCGCGGAGGCGGGGTCCGCGGCCCCGGCCCCCGGCCTTCCCCCGGGTCTCCCAGAGCGCGCAGCTCTCGCCCCACCGCGTCCCCGCACTTCCCAAGCCTTCTCAACCCTTCAATACATATAATAGATGCTTGCAAGGGGGATGGCGGGCTTGGAACGGCCCGGAGCAGAGCGGGCCGATTTTGCGCGGAGGCGGGGTCCGCGGCCCCGGCCCCCGGCCTTCCCCCGGGTCTCCCAGAGCGCGCAGCTCTCGCCCCACCGCGTCCCCGCACTTCCCAAGCCTTCTCAACCCTTCAATACATATAATAGATGCTTGCAAGGGGGATGGCGGGCTTGGAACGGCCCGGAGCAGAGCGGGCCGATTTTGCGCGGAGGCGGGGTCCGCGGCCCCGGCCCCCGGCCTTCCCCCGGGTCTCCCAGAGCGCGCAGCTCTCGCCCCACCGCGTCCCCGCACTTCCCAAGCCTTCTCAACCCTTCAATACATATAATAGATGCTTGCAAGGGGGATGGCGGGCTTGGAACGGCCCGGAGCAGAGCGGGCCGATTTTGCGCGGAGGCGGGGTCCGCGGCCCCGGCCCCCGGCCTTCCCCCGGGTCTCCCAGAGCGCGCAGCTCTCGCCCCACCGCGTCCCCGCACTTCCCAAGCCTTCTCAACCCTTCAATACATATAATAGATGCTTGCAAGGGGGATGGCGGGCTTGGAACGGCCCGGAGCAGAGCGGGCCGATTTTGCGCGGAGGCGGGGTCCGCGGCCCCGGCCCCCGGCCTTCCCCCGGGTCTCCCAGAGCGCGCAGCTCTCGCCCCACCGCGTCCCCGCACTTCCCAAGCCTTCTCAACCCTTCAATACATATAATAGATGCTTGCAAGGGGGATGGCGGGCTTGGAACGGCCCGGAGCAGAGCGGGCCGATTTTGCGCGGAGGCGGGGTCCGCGGCCCCGGCCCCCGGCCTTCCCCCGGGTCTCCCAGAGCGCGCAGCTCTCGCCCCACCGCGTCCCCGCACTTCCCAAGCCTTCTCAACCCTTCAATACATATAATAGATGCTTGCAAGGGGGATGGCGGGCTTGGAACGGCCCGGAGCAGAGCGGGCCGATTTTGCGCGGAGGCGGGGTCCGCGGCCCCGGCCCCCGGCCTTCCCCCGGGTCTCCCAGAGCGCGCAGCTCTCGCCCCACCGCGTCCCCGCACTTCCCAAGCCTTCTCAACCCTTCAATACATATAATAGATGCTTGCAAGGGGGATGGCGGGCTTGGAACGGCCCGGAGCAGAGCGGGCCGATTTTGCGCGGAGGCGGGGTCCGCGGCCCCGGCCCCCGGCCTTCCCCCGGGTCTCCCAGAGCGCGCAGCTCTCGCCCCACCGCGTCCCCGCACTTCCCAAGCCTTCTCAACCCTTCAATACATATAATAGATGCTTGCTTGCAAGGGGGATTGCGGGCTTGGAACGGCCCGGAGCAGAGCGGGCCGATTTTGCGCGGAGGCGGGGTCCGCGGCCCCGGCCCCCGGCCTTCCCCCGGGTCTCCCAGAGCGCGCAGCTCTCGCCCCACCGCGTCCCCGCACTTCCCAAGCCTTCTCAACCCTTCAATACATATAATAGATGCTTGCAAGGGGGATGGCGGGCTTGGAACGGCCCGGAGCAGAGCGGGCCGATTTTGCGCGGAGGCGGGGTCCGCGGCCCCGGCCCCCGGCCTTCCCCCGGGTCTCCCAGAGCGCGCAGCTCTCGCCCCACCGCGTCCCCGCACTTCCCAAGCCTTCTCAACCCTTCAATACATATAATAGATGCTTGCAAGGGGGATGGCGGGCTTGGAACGGCCCGGAGCAGAGCGGGCCGATTTTGCGCGGAGGCGGGGTCCGCGGCCCCGGCCCCCGGCCTTCCCCCGGGTCTCCCAGAGCGCGCAGCTCTCGCCCCACCGCGTCCCCGCACTTCCCAAGCCTTCTCAACCCTTCAATACATATAATAGATGCTTGCAAGGGGGATGGCGGGCTTGGAACGGCCCGGAGCAGAGCGGGCCGATTTTGCGCGGAGGCGGGGTCCGCGGCCCCGGCCCCCGGCCTTCCCCCGGGTCTCCCAGAGCGCGCAGCTCTCGCCCCACCGCGTCCCCGCACTTCCCAAGCCTTCTCAACCCTTCAATACATATAATAGATGCTTGCAAGGGGGATGGCGGGCTTGGAACGGCCCGGAGCAGAGCGGGCCGATTTTGCGCGGAGGCGGGGTCCGCGGCCCCGGCCCCCGGCCTTCCCCCGGGTCTCCCAGAGCGCGCAGCTCTCGCCCCACCGCGTCCCCGCACTTCCCAAGCCTTCTCAACCCTTCAATACATATAATAGATGCTTGCTTGCAAGGGGGATGGCGGGCTTGGAACGGCCCGGAGCAGAGCGGGCCGATTTTGCGCGGAGGCGGGGTCCGCGGCCCCGGCCCCCGGCCTTCCCCCGGGTCTCCCAGAGCGCGCAGCTCTCGCCCCACCGCGTCCCCGCACTTCCCAAGCCTTCTCAACCCTTCAATACATATAATAGATGCTTGCAAGGGGGATGGATGGCGGGCTTGGAACGGCACATGGTGGCTCGGAGGCCAAGAGACACACCGACAACGGAGGACCCAGCAAGGGCACGAGCAGGCCAGCAAGACACCCAAACCAGACAGGACAGGGACAAGGACGAGGACAGGGTCGGAAGAGGTCCGCAAAGGACCAGGGCGAACCTCAGGAGAGGTCGCACAGTGGCCAGGGAAGCCTGGCAGAAGTCAGCTCTCACTGGAGCGAAGTCTGCTCACGCCAGAGCGAAGACGCCACCTCCCCGGCTCCACACCACGACAAACAGACCACCGACCTAGAAGCACAGGATAACCCTCACCCCACCCGACCCCCCCTCCCCAAGGCGCAGAGTACCCCCAAAACACAGCCACCAAAACGCGAACAGCCTCCCCAGAGGCCGGGCACCTGCCTCATAACGCAAACGGCTGGTGGGCTGGCTACGGCAGCAAAAACGAGGCAGGAAGAGAAATCCGCCGCTGCCCACCAACCGGCCTAACGCGTTTGCTGGTGTTTGCTGGTCTGCTCATGCCCTTGCTGCTGGGTCCCCATTGTCGGCGTGTCTCTTGGCTGCCGAGCCGCCATGTAAGGCCCAATGTCAGAAAAGAAAAGGCTGGACCCCCACGGCGCAACCTAAATGAGCACATCCTTACGCTGAACAGAAGCCCACCCTCTACCCACAAGGGAGCTTTAGACATGTAATTTTGCGGAGAAGCGTCATCCCCTGCCGCCTGTGATACCACCTCTCTTGGCACCCGTCCTTGTCCTGGCTGAGTGGTTGATTGCTGGCAGCTCATCATCTCATGCGGTGATTTCTTCCAGAGTTTTGCGGGGATCTCGGTGGTTTCAGGCCTGTCCATCAGAGGCAGGTCCGCTTGGCTTCGCCCCCTTCTCTCCTGTCCATGTAATCCCAGATTCCTTTGATTGCCCCTCGTGGACGGCTCATGACAAGTCATGTAAGTCATGGCTCTTACTCCCGTAGTAAGCAGGAACCTAGACAGCATGAGCCGCCAGAGGTATAAGCCCGCACCCGTGGACTGATCTCACTACACGACTGGGCCAGCCAGTGTAATGGGTCGGTAATCCACACAACTCACACAGGTGCTCACAGGTCAAGGCTGTTTGGGGCGGGCACCATAAGGTCTGCGGAAACAAAGCTTGTAGAGCTAACATTAAGAGGACCTACACTGTGAGTGTGTTCTGTGCGTGCCCCAAGTATTGTTTAATCTTTTGAACATGCTAAGGAAATCCGGATGTCGCTTCTTTGGTCTAAGAGGGGTACATGGCCCACCTCTTGAGGCCTTCAATTGAGTAGCCCTGCAGGGCATGGTAGGGATCCGCTGCAAGCCCTTGCTCTCCACTTGGCTTCCTTCCAACCAGGCCTTTGCTTGCAATAATAGCAACTGGTGATAAGGATGCGTCAGAGGGCAAGGAGCTCCTGGGCTGTCTCGAGACAGCCAAGGGGCCTGCGTAGACAGAGGGCAGGGGCAGGTGGAGGGTTCAAATTCCTGAAGGCGGGTTCTGAGCGGGTCCTTAGCATGTGTCTTCATACTTACTTGGAGGCCAGTGAATGCCTGCGTATGTGGCAGAGGCACAGTCGAACCTCATCAAGTTGGCAGGGACAGCTGCTTGGCAAAGATTGCCCGCAAAGTGCTGTCTGGAGAGCAAGCTGCCGAGGATGGTTTGTTTATTTTGCAGCCTTGCCCTTGTTGAAGTGAATGCAAAGGCACAACAGCATTCCATCTAGAGGAGCAGCTTGTTGGTGGCTGATAAACGCTGAGTTCAAGTTGGTGATAGGTGTTGAGCTATGCTTCTGCACTAGCCGTTGCGTGCTAAGTATATGTAGCGCATTCTGGGCAAGACAGTTCAAGGGCACCAGCACAAGATTCAGGATCCATACTTGACCGTTGCCCCAGCAAGCATCTGGTTGGACGAGCGGGGCCCCCGGCTCCATCCGCTTACTTGGCAGGTCACCAAAATCCCATTGCCTACTGAGGCGTGCAATTTAGGCTGAAGCACTCAACGCTTCTTGATGGAACTTCGCACGTGGTCCTTTCACCGCATTGCATTCGTGCGCATACATTCAGCGCGTTGCACGAGCCCCTACAGTCAGCTGCACGTTGCAGCGCTTCAGTGCCAGTGCCGACCCATGTACCCCAGCCCCCATCCATGCATTCCACCTATGCACGCAAGAAGACCGACCCCTCTACCACCGGGACTCGCGCAGGCCTTGCGTCCTCACCCCCCTTGGCACCACAGCACTTGACAGCAGTCCGCAGTTCGCTAACCCCCCTGTCCTGTCAGCCCTCAAGTCAAGTTATTCCTCCCCAGGCACCATTTCTATCTCCCCGCCTGTCCGCCCACACCTCCTCCTCGTCCTGCCCCTCATACGTGCGCCCCACCTCCAGCCATTCAGCCCTCCCCCCTCTCCGCGCCAGCCCTCCGCCCCCTCGGGCCCCCTCCTCCCCTCCCCCCTCCTCTCCTCCCCAATCCTCCCTCGGCCCTCCACTCCTCCTCCTCCCTCCCTCCCCACTCCCCCTAGTCGTCGCTGAGGCTGCACAGCATGCACACGCCCCGCAGCGTCCAGTGCCAGTGCGGCTGGTCCGTGGGCAGGCGCACCATCATGAGGAAGTTGGTGGAGTGGCCCGTGGTGGCCAGCACGCCCCGCCGCTCCGAGGTGCGGTACACGGGGCAGTCGTAGGCGGGGTAGTCCCCGAACTGGTCGCACGGCCGCGGCTGCAGCCAGATGACGGGCGCGGCCTCGAACAGCACCTTGGGCCGGCTCTCGCACAGCTGCCGCGCGGCCGCGTCCCAGGCGCAGCCCTCCAGGTACAGGCCGTGCACGTACACGCCGTCCGCGGGCGGCTCCGTGTAGGCGGCGGGGTCGGTGCCCATCATCACGAAGTCGAAGCCCACCGTGTCGATGGGCAGCGAGTGCTTGCGGGCGTAGTTCTGGGGGGGAGAGAGAGGGAGGGAGAGGGGGGGAGGGGGGGAGAGGGATGAGAAGCAGGCGAGGGCTGCCAGGGAGAGCGAGGAGCGCACGCCGTGTGTGGATGCTCTCAGCCCCGCGGCACAGGGCGTGAGGTCAACCCTTGCAAAGCCCGCAAGGTCGTCCCCCCCCGGCAAACCCCCTACGAACGTGCCAGCCCCCCTCGCACCTGCAGCGCCGCCGTGGTGAAGGAGGGCGTGAAGAAGAAGCCCGAGAGCCAGAACACGGGCGGCGGGCCGTGCTCGTACCACTGCTGCAGCATGTCCAGCCTAGCCAGCAGGTCGCTGACGTACGAGGCCAGCGGCTTGAGCGAGGGGAAGGACTTGTCCCGCCACAGCGCCGGGAGCTGGCCCAGGGCCATGGCCCTGAGGGGCGGGGGCGAGGGAGGGGTAGGGGATGGGGGTGGGGATGGGGGTTAGCAAGCCCCCCGAGCGAGGCGTCCAGGGCTCGGTCCCCTCCCCCGCACGCACTCCTGCCCCCCGGTGGTCGGTGTCGCTAGTGCCTCACCTGAGCACCTTGTCCAGCTCCGAGCTGAGCACCTGCAGCCCGTTGAGCGCCTTGCTGAGGTTCACCAGCGAGGAGCGGATGATGCTCAGCAGCCGGTTGTAGCGGAGCATCTCCTGGCACAGAACCTGGGGGGGGGGAGAGGAGGGGGGAACGGGGGGAGGGGGGGAGGGGTGGCGTCAGCGTCGCTTGCGAGCGGGCGGAACCACATGCGAGCTCAGCGAGAGCGACGCGGCCCCAACCGTTTATCAGTCATCATTTGCCTTTAAGCCCCACGTGCGTCTGCGCGGTCCCTCTCCCTCCCCCTCGCCCCTCCCGCCCCTTGCCCCCTCCCCTCCCCCGTCCCTCCCCCCCACCTGGTTGAGGCTCTCCTCGTACCGCACCGGGTACTTGTGCTGCGCCTTCTCTATGTCGAAGTTGGGCGGCAGGCGGCGCAGGATGTCCTCCACCATGGCCCCCACCATCTCCTCCTCGCCCGCGCCCCCGCCCCCGCCGCCCCCGCCCCCGCCCCCCGCCGTCAGCACCAGCGTGTCCAGCATCAGCTGCGTCTGCTGCAGGTCCTTGGTGATGTCGGCGTTCTCGTGCAGACCGAAGGCCTCGGGCAGCGGGAACACGGGCAGCGAGGAGACGTAGGACAGGTAGGAGGCGTGCGGGCCCTCGGGGGGGATGAAGTACGTGCCTGCATGCGAAGGGAGGGACGGGGTCGGAGGAGGCGATGGGTGACAACAATGGATGGGGATGGAGGTAGGCGAGGGAGGTAGGGAGGCAGGCTGTCACTAGGGGCGGTGTGAGCCAAAGCCTGCCGCTATGGGTTATGACAGACCATAAGGGCAGCGCCACGGAAGCTCAGGCGCCCCGTGTGACCACCATCCCCTGCGCCCCATGCCTCCACCAACCCCCCTCCTACGGTCCCCCACCCCCAGGCACCCACCCGACGCGCTGAGCTTGAAGGCCTGCCCATCCAGCGCCAGGGCCTGTGGGCGGTAGATGCGCTGCAGCGCCGTCAGCAGCAGGCGGCGGTCCTTGTCGTCCGTCACGCGGCCGCCGTAGTTGCACTCCCCGATGGCGTACTGCAGCGCCGCGAAGGGCACCGAGGCCGCGGACTGGGGCGGCCGCGAGCCGTCCTCGCCCGCGGGGGGCGCCGCGTCGTCCAGGTACATGTGCAGCTGGCGCACGGAGATGCGCAGGTCGCCGTCGTCGAAGCCTGGGGGGGGAGAGGGGAGGGGGAGGTGTGGGGGGGAGGTGAGTGGGTGTGGGGGGGAATGAGTGCAGGCAGGGCGAGGGTGGTGGCGGGGAAGTGGGCGAGCGGGGGCAAAAGGATAGCGCTAGGGGTAAGAACAGGGGCAGGGGCAGGGTTGCGCGGTGGGGCCGCCGCTGGCGCTGCGTGCCCCCCCCTCCCCGGCGCCTCACCGTAGGGGATGTTCCACCCGATGGGCCCGAACTTGCGGCGCTCCTGCACGAAGGCGTGCAGGAAGCACAGCCCGAACAGCAGCGCCTTGAAGGCGGCGGGCTGGCGGCAGCCTGGGGGGGGAGGGGGTGGGAGGGGGGTTAAGGGAGGGGTGGAGAGGTGCAAAGCCGTGTGCGGACAGCGGTCGGGCAGGGTGGAAGGCACGGCCTCCTCGATTCCCTCCCTTTCCTTGCCCCACTTCAAAGTCTTGTTAAGCTTCCCCTCCCCCACCTCCTCCGGCCCCCTACCCTCGAAGAACTCCGTGCCGCAGATGGGCTCCAGCGCGTAGGAGCGGCGCAGGTTGGCCCTGAGCCCCGCGGGCGGCTCGTTGGTCATCTTGACGCTGCCCTGCAGGATGGAGACTGGGAAGGCGGGGCTGGGCATGGAGGTCATCCACAGCCGGAAGTCCGCGTCCGTGTTCTCGGGGCGGATGGACTCGCAGATCTTCTCCAGCGCCGTCATCCAGCTGGGGGCCAGGTGGCAGTTCTGGAGCAGCACCCAGCTGCGAGCGAGTGGAGGGGGGGGGGCGAATTGGAAGAGGGGAGGGGTCAGGAGGGGTCAGAGCCGAGCCGAGTGACGCGGGGTCGAGGAGGTAAAAAGCAGTGGCTGGGCAAAGCAGGTGACAGCAGGTAGTTTAGTTGGGTTGCAGGAGGGGTGTGGTTGCTCACGTTCCGGCCTTCCTGGCTGCGTCGATGAGCGCCGCCGCCTTGGGCCCCTGGCCCTGGCCCATGGATATGACGGCGATCTTGGCGGCGTAGCCCTTGGACTCGGCGAACTGCAGCAGCGCCGCCGTGGGGTCGGAGCCGGGCGACAGCACGAACAGCAGCGGCACGGTGGCGCCGCTCTCGTCGTAGGAGCCCGCCAGGTCGAAGGGCGGCGGCTCCGTGAACTTGGTGCCCAGCGATGAGGCCACGAAGGCCTGCACCGCCGGCACCACCTTGTCGGGGCGCAGCATGCGCAGCAGCAGCACGCGCTCAAAGGGGCCCAGCCGGTCGCCGTAGCCCAGGGGCAGCTCCATGTTCTGAGGGGGGGGGAAGGGGGGGGGAGAGGGAGGAAGGGGAGGTGAAGGCAGGTATGAGGGGGAGGAAAAGAAGGGCAAGGGGCCGCGCCCTCCCACATACGCGTCATGTCCTTGGGCCCTCTCCCGCCCCCACCTGCGGCTCCACGCTGTCGAACAGCGTCCGCCACTCGTCCGGGCAGCCGGCGACGAACTCGGGCAGCCCCTCGAAGGCGGGCACCACGTTGGGCGCCCGCAGCAGCTCGCCCCAGGCCTTGGCGCTCAGCCAGTCGGCGTTGGCCGGGCGGACCACGTCGCGCTCGGCCACACCCACACCGCCTGCCGTCGAGGGGAGGGGAGGGGAGGGCGGGGGACCACAGGTCAAGTCGATGGGGGGACGGGGGGCTGCCAGCGCAGAGGGTGCTGACGGCGGGGCCCAGTCCTCCTCTCCCTCCCCGGACCCCGCCCCCGGTCCGCACGCACCCGTGAGCAGGAACTGGTAGTGGTGGGGGTCGAGGCGGCCCTCGCTGCGGCTCATGAGGATGCGGCAGGCCAGCAGGAAGGCGAACAGCAGCTTGTCCTTCTCAAACAGGGACCTGGGGGGGGGGGGAGGGCGGGCAAGAGCGTCAAGAACGACGAAGCATGGGCTAGAGCCATCTTCCACCCTGAACCTGCCCGCGCCCCACGCCCCCAAGCGCCCAAGCCCCAAATCCCCCGCTGGCGCTCGCCTGCAGATGTTTTGGTAGAGCGCGTACGTGAAGTGGTCGTTGATGTGCTGCAGGCGCTCCGCCACTTCGTCGGCCTTGGGCGCCTGCTGGATGCTGCGCACGAAGAGCTTGAGGAACCAGGCCAGGGAGTACTGGTACATGGGGTCCACGGCGGCCATGTCGCGGATGCAGAAGAAGAGCGTGGCGTTGAAGGCGCCGCAGGGAGCGTAGCTGTGGGGGGGGAAGGGGGTGAGGAGGAGGGGGGGGAAAGCGGAGGAGGGAGAGTGTTGCTGTAGCTGGGGGCTGGGCCGGGGGGGCTATGGTGTGAGGAGCGGTGGGCGGTGGGGGCTGGGCAAGCAGAGGCGAGAGGCAGGGGCCAGAGCGCGTGTGACGTGCCGAAACCAAGTGGCGCCCTATCCAGGTGAGGTTCGTGGCTCACCCCGTGCGCGCCTCGTCGATGGCCTTCTGCGTCTGCTCCGCCGCCTCCTGCTTGATCTGGATCTCGTTGGACACGGCCTTGGCCTCCGACAGGATCTGGATCGCGGTGGCGTCCTCCAGGATGTTGCCCTGGGGGAAGGGAGGGGAGGGGGGAAGGGAGGGAGCGGGTGGCAAGAGAGCGGGGAGTCGGAATAACCTAGGCAAGCCCTGATCGAAGGAAGAGTGCCTCACGGCTTACGGGGCCACTCGGCAGGGGCACGCGCTCACCTGTGACGAGGACAGCACCTGCAGGATGCGGTCCTCGATCTCCGCCAGCTTCTTCTTGTTCTCGGCGCTCTCAACCACCTGGGCGGGGTCGGGGGAGGTGGGGTGGAGGGATACGGGCATCACACACGTGCAACCCAGACCAGGCTCAGCAAACGGCAAAGCCGACCGCCCCTGACAGTTTTGTCCCACACATCCAACGCATCCTGCCCCTCTCCCTGTCCCCTTTCCCCCTTTCCCCCCCCCACCAGCTGCTGCCGCTGCTCCTCCAGGTCGGGCCGCTCCTGCGCCACCACCACCCCCAGCAGCTGGTCCGCCAGGCCGTCGGGCGTGATCATGAAGTTGAGCAGCGTCACCTTGACGGCGGTCTCGGGCAGGTAGTGAGGGTTGCGGAGGGCGGTGGTGATGTAGAACCTGGGGGGGAGGGGAAAGGGAGCGAGAGGTAGGGGGGTGCAGAAGGTGTGTGTGTATAAGGAGGGAGGGTGCACAGGCAAGAGCGCAGGGGCAGCTGAGTCCTGCACAGATGGTGTTGTGTTGCCCTGACCCCCACCCTCCCCCGGCCCCACCTGAACTGGTCTGAGAACTCCACGGTGGTATCGCCCAGGCGCAGGTACGACACGCCGCCCTGCTTGAACACCTGCGGGGGGGAAGGGGGGTGCGACGTGGGGCGTGGGGCATGCGGCGGGGCGGGTGAGCAAACCCCATAACCGTCCATGCGTTTCTTGGCCAAGGCAAATCCCAGCTGCAAGAGTGGCCCACATGCGAACGCAACCCCACACTCCACCGCCAAGGCCCCCTCGTCCCCCGCCCACTGGGCTCCACACGCCCCCTCCCTGCCTCTCCCCCCCTCCCACCTGCTTGAGCAGCAGCGGCTCCAGGGAGGGGTCCAGCTCCTCGCCCACGTTCTCCAGCAGCACGGGCAGCCCGAACTGCACCGCGTTCTCCAGCGTGCGCATGTAGTCGCCGTCCGTGAGCTTGATCACGCGCAGGTCGCGGCGGCCCTCCATGGCCTTGACCCACTTGTTGGCCTGGGGTGCGGGGGGGGAAGGGGGAGGGGGGGAGGGGGCGTGTGAGGAGGGAGTTCAGGGGGGTGTCAAGCGGGGGCCTGTGTCTCAGCCCCGCTGGTGCTGCCCCCGGCTTGAGTCTATGTCACATACACAGGTGCGCCCAGCCCCCGGCATGCGGCCCCCCACGGTACCCCCTTGCCTCTTCTCCTGCCCCTCCCTCTCCCCCTTCCCCCTCCCACCCCCCTCTCCCCCTCCCCCCCACCTGCGACTGCGGGTCGATCATGAGCGGCCACCTGCGCGCGTTGGCCACCATGATGGCGTTGTCGATGGAGAAGGCGTCGTTGGGCAGTCCGTCGATGGTCCAGGACCGCACCTTGACGGGGTCGCCCAGCGCCGCGGACAGGCTGAAGGTGGCGGAGCGGGGGATGCGCGCGGCGGCGCAGGCGCCCACCCACTTGCTCACCGCCTGCTCCCGGTAGGAGGCCGTGAAGGCGCCCAGGTAGCCGATCATGCCTGGGGGGAGGGCAGGGATGGGTGGGGGAAAGGGAGGGAGAGGGGTTGACGTGGGGGCGATGGCTCACGTTGGCGTTAGGACGTAAACCCTGCTGCTGAATGGGGGCTTCCCGTTGGACATGGACGCCTCCAGGGATGGACGTTACGGCCCGCAGCTATAGCAGCCTCCTGAGCCCTGCGCCGCAAGTCCAAAGGATCCCTGCCCGCCTCCTCACCCGCCGCGATGAGCATGTCCCCCGTGAGGCACTCGTACTGCGCCCCCAGCTTGGCCGCCGCCTCCGTCCACCGGGTCTTCTCCCCACCCAGGCCGCTGATGAGCTTCTCGGCGCGCTCCAGCTTGGCAACGCACAGCTCCGTCTCGGCTGCGGGGGGTGGGATGGGGTTGGGTGGGGCGCAGTGGGGTGCGAGTGGTTGAGGAGGATGGGCCAGGTCGCCACGGCAAAAGCACCAATCCTGGGACGTGCAAGCGCAGATGCGTTGAAGACGACTAGCACCCTAGCTCCCCCCTCCCTCACAGGACCGGTCCGCCCCCTCAACCCCCCCTACCGTCCCTCAACCCTCCCTCAACCCTCCCTCAAGCCCCCCCTCCTCCCTCTCCCCTCCCTACCCTCCAGCCGCGTCTTCTCCTTCATGGACTTCTCCAGGTGCTCCTCCAGGGTGGCCAGGCGCCCCATGACCTCGGCCAGGTCGGCCTGCTTGGCCTGGGGGGGTGGGTGGGTGGGTGGGTGGAAGGGGTGGAGGGGGGGGAACAAGGTCACAGAGATGTCAAGAGGCTATAGGCCCCCCTGTCGCTGCACGGTGCGCCCGCTGCACGCGCCGGTCTCGTATCCTAGCCCAGCAACCAACCAGTCCGGCTTTCGAGGGAGCCCTTTCCCCCCAAGCCCCCCCCCCTACCTTGAGCGCCTCCATGACCTTGGCGTACTCCGCCTCCGCCTCCGCCAGCGCCGCCCGCTTGGGCGCCACCACCTTGGCCACCTTGTCGTACTGGTCCATGGCACACACCCACTTGCACAGGCCCTCGGCGGCGCTGGGGGGGGGCCGAGGAGGGGGGGGAGGGCGGGGGGGATGCAGGGGCGGGAAAGGCGTGGTACCGGTAACGGACGAGCCCCAAGCGAAGGTGGGTGCAGCAGGGCGGGCGATTGAGGGTCACGCCAGTGATTACACGCAAGCCCTCCTCAGCGCAGGCAAGGGTGTGCAGGGCCGAGGGAGCACCGACGTGCACGCACCTGGAAGCCTTGGCGGCGTTGGCGGGTGTGAACTCGGCGTTGGAGGTGAAGTCTCGGCGGATGCGCTCAATGATCTTCTGGGGCACAGCGTCCTTGTCGTACTCCTACGGAGAGGGGTTTGGGGGGGGGGAAAGGCCAGGAAGAGGGGCGGAGGGCCACGCTCAGCGAAGCCGAGGAGAGTGCATCAAGGGGTGAGACCTTGCTCCTAGCCTCTCTAGCCGCCCCACACCGCCACCCCACAACCCCCACCTTGAGCGACTTGACGAACAGCGGGTCCGCCAGCAGCTTCTGGGCGCTGACCCAGTAGTCGTCAATCATCTTGCCGCTGCCGCTGGGGTCCTTGATCCTGGGGGGGAAGGGAAGGGAGGGGAGAGGTGGCTTCAGCAAAGGCGCTCAGGTGGCTGGTTGATGCGCAGCTGCGGCTGCCAGCGCACAGCGCCTGCGCCCCCCGACCAAGCTGCCCGGCCCCGTCTCTCGCCTCTGTGGCTTGATGTCCAGCAGGATGCACACCGCCTCCATGACCAGCTTGATGGCGGAGGGCGGGTTCTTGAAGCTCTGCACCAGCTTGATGTCGGCGGGCTTGATGGTGTCCAGGGCGGAGATGGCGGCCTGGGGGGGAGGGGGTTGGGGGGAGAAGGGGGGGGTGTAGGGCAGTGGTAAGAGAGGAAGAGGTCGAAAGGAGGAGCGTCAGGGAAGGGTTACAGGGCTTGAGAGCCGCACCCGTCACTGCCGCATACAAGGGCACGGGCGGCGCTGGGAGCTGCGGCAGGCTGAAGGAGGCCCAACAGGACCTAAGGGCCCCGCCTGCCCCGCCCTGACCCCCCCTGCGTCCGCCCCACCTCTAGGATGGGGATGGCCTCCGCCAGTGCGTCCTCGCACTCCATCTTGATGGAGTTGGCGGCGGCCGCGGAGGCCTCAGCCTTCTTCACGTCCTCGTCCACGATGGCCTTCTTGGGCTCAACAACCTGGGGGGGGGGGGGGAGGGGAGGGGGGCCAGGGGCATCGGACCAAGGCGTAGTGAAAGGGCAGCCTCCGCGCTTCACTTGCAGCTTCCGCTCCGCTCCCACACCTCCCAGACCCTGCCGCTTAACCTTTCGACCTGACTGACCCAGCCTCCGAGCAATAGACCGCACTTCCCACCCCCCGGGCCCCCCCTCCCCCCACCTCTGTCTTCTCCTTCTTGACCTTGGCCATGAGCCCCTCGGTCTCCTCCACCGTCATGATGAGCACGGGCTTGAGCGCTGTGAGCTCGTCCTGCATGATGCTGACCTGGCCCGCGGTGAACTCCAGCTTCTGGAGCCCCACCTCGTAGCGCTTCTTGGCGGCAGACACCTGGGGGCGGAGGGAAGGGGAGGGAAGGGGAGCGGCACGGGGACGGGGGTTGGAGAGGGTATGCGGAGGGGGCAAGGGAGGAAGGCGGCGGGCGAGTGAGCGCGGGAGTGTCCGCGTGTGGAGCTGTTAACGAGGCATCAGCGCAGGGGTAGGTGGCACGCGACGGGCGGCTGAGCCAAGGATGACGCTTGCGTGCGGGCCATGAGTCCATGCATACACACGCACCTCTGCCCGCTTGCTCCCCAGCAGCGTTGTGAAGCAGGTGATGAGCTCCAGGTAGGAGGTGGGCGTCACGTAGTTGACGCGGCCCTGCTCGGAGCGGAAGGCGTCGCTCAGGTGCCGCACGTCCTCGTGGAACATCTTGCACTGCAGCATGACCTGAAAGGGGGGGGGGAGGCGAGGAGGGGTAGGAGAGGGAGGGAGGGGGGGAGGAGCATAAGGCAGCTGGGGCCAAAGCCCTGACCATGCGCATCGCTCAGCCCCGCCCCTGCCTAAACACCCCCTGAGCCTCCAGCCTGCCTCCGCTCCCCATCCACCACCACCCGCCCACCTGCTTGCGCTGCTCCGACGTGAGGTCCACGTCCCTCAGGAACTTGTTGGCCACCGCCTCCAGGGCGTCGTTGGGCCAGGCAGTGAACCTGGGGGCGGGGGGGCGGAGAGATGCGGAACAAGGTGGAAACAGGGCTCCCTGACAGCCAGTAGCCCAGGGTGCGGTGCAATCATCGCATTCTGTTTGCGGGGGTTTGCGAAACTGCCTCCGACGCGCTGCCCCCGCCCTCCCCCTCCCTAGCCCCCCACCAGTCGATGGTGCAGCAGTTGACCAGCGACGGGAACTGGCGCAGTCGCTCCCGGAATGCGTCCCCGATGGGGCTCATGGCCAGAACGATGTGCAGGTTGTCGCGGGTCTTGTCGACAAAGTAGGCCCTGGGGGAGTTAAGGGAGGGGTGTTCGGGGAGCAGTGGTCAGAGGCTCTCGGGGCGCTGGGCTTTTGCCCTCCCATCGATCCTCGCACTTCTGCGGCAAGCCCATCTCCTGCCCCCCAGCCCTTCCCCCCAGTACGGTACGCACCACAGCTCCACCGCCGTGTCCAGCACAAGGCCCTCCTTCTTGGAGGCGTTGCGGCACTGCTCCAGCACCGCGGCGCGCTCGTCGTAGGGGAACATGTTGGGGACCTGGGGCGGGGGGTGCAGGGGGGAGGCGGGCGGAGCGGGCGGAAGGCACGGCGTTTGAGAGGGGCAGGACGGCAAGGCCCAGCGGAGGGGTTGAGGGGTACGGCACGGCGTACAAGGGGTGCAGGAGGGCACGCGCCCCACCCAGCACCCAGCCCTAGGGTTGAGGTATGCGTCCATGACCCAACCCTTCCACAGCACCCCCACCTTCTCCGCCCCCCTCCCACCTCCCCGCTGTTGAGCAGGTTGTTGATGTCCTCCACGAAGCTCTCGGCCTTGATCTGAGTGTCGCTGAACAGGAACACGGCGGGCTTGTTGTCGCCCCCGGCGATGCGGGTGAAGCGCTTGAGGTCCTCGCGCCACTCGGCGGAGCCGTAGCTCTTGCTGATCTCCACCTGGGGGGTTGGGGGGTTGGGGGGGGGGGACAGAGGGCAGGAGGAGGGGGGTACAGCCTTGAGTGGGCAGACATAAAACCAGGGCGTACAGGACGAGTGCAGACGAGGGTAACACGCCCATACATGCGGTAGTCACCGCCTCCCCTCGCCGAGTCACCCGAGCCCAAGGCCCTCCACCACCACCCCTCCAAGGCATCCCTCCTCGCCTGGAACGCCTCCATGCCGCAAATGAAGGCCGACAGCCGAGCCAGGCTCTGCCGCCCGCTGCCGCCCACGCCCACCAACAGCATGTGCCCGCCTGGGGAAGAAGGGGGCAGCGGACAGGGGCGGGAGGGTGACACGTCAGCAACTGAGGCGTTTTGCCTGCTGGCGCCAGAACAGGAGCCCGCCCACGCCCTCCCTCCCCGCACTACCCGCACGCGTCCCCCTCACCCCACAGCCCTCCATACCCCGCCTCCCCCCCCCGCCCCCCCCACCCGGCTGCTTGAGCACCCGGGCTATCCTGCTGACGTGCTCCACGGCGTACAGGAAGACGGCCAGGTTCATGGGGCGCTTGGAGAGGCCGTTGTGGTCCGCAAGCAGCTCCTCCACGCGGGCGGTGAGGGCGGGCATGTCCAGGACCTCGTCGTACAGGCGCAGGGAGGGCTCGTCTGCGGGTTGGGTGGGGGTTGGGGGGCCAGAGGTTGGGGAGAAAGGAAGGGACAAGAGGTTGGTGGCGGCACGTGAGCGGCAGTCTAGCGATTGTTGCCGGGCCTATCCTTCGCATCCTATCAACGTCACGCCCCCCACACGCACCGTTGGCGTCCATGTAGTCCCCAAAGAAGCAGCGCCGCACGTCCTCGATCGTCACCTCGCCGCCGCCGCCGCCCTCGCCCGGCTCGCGCAGGTGCGCGAAGAGCTTGTCGAACTCGGCCCCCAGCTTGTCCTTCATGACCCCCCGCAGGTAGGCCAGGAACCAGGAGCGGTCCTTGTCGTCCACCAGGCGGTCGTAGAAGACGCGCAGGATCTGGGGGGGGGGAAGGGGGGGCAGGGGGGGGAGGAGAGGGAGAGAGGGTGTAACGTGGGGTTTCCTGCCCTGCTTGTGGGGCGCTTGACACCAATCTTGGGCCGTCTTCGCCCCGGCTGCTCGGCCGGGTTCTATGAACCACTTGTCGCTCGCCATTGCGTTCCCCTAGCTCTAAACGCCACACATCCTACCCCGCACCTCGTGCGCCCACAGCCTCAGGTACTTCTCCTTGGCCTCCACCGCCCCCGCCCCCAGCAGCTGCGGCGGCAGCAGCAGGAAGCCCTGCATGACGCGGCTGATGTCGCGCAGGTTGAAGGTGTAGTGCGAGCGCGTGGGCGTGGGCAGCAGCTGCGCCGCCACGCGGGTGTACACCGACAGCGTGGCGCCGATGACGGCGTCCTTGAGCTCCTGGGGGGGTGGGTGGGGGGGGGTATGTGGAGGGGGGAGGGGAGCATTCGAAGGGGGGAAACGGGTGTAAGACTGAAATTGGCCCCCTCCCGAAAGAGATGGGTGAGCGGGCGGGCGGATGTGGAAGGGGGGAAGGGGGGCGCGTGGCGAGGGCAAGACTGACGTTGGCCCCCCTCCCGAAAGAGATGGGTGAGCAGGCGGGCGGATGTGGAGGGGGGGAAGGTGGGCGCGTGGCGAGGGCAAGACTGACGTTGGCCGCCCTCCCGAAAGAGATGCGGCCCTTCCCCAAACAACCCTCCCTAAGCGGCAGTCCCCGCTCAAGAGCCCCGGTCGTCTGGTCCCTGTCGCACCTTGATGTGGCCCGGGAAGCCCTTGGCGTCCAGGTGCCAGGCCAGCAGGGTTGAGAAGATGCGCGCCAGCGTGGGTTCGTCGAAGTCCACTATGGACACCAGGTTGAAGTGCCGCGCGTAGCGGGGCGTGATGGGGTTGCGGCCGCCGCCCGGGGGGCCCATGGCCGCCACGAACAGCACGTCGTCCAGGCGCCGGAAGCCGTTCTGGCGGTCGTACCTGGGTGGGGGGGGAGGGGGGGAAAGGGGGGAGGAAGGAGGGGGGTGAGGAAAGGAGGGGGGAGGGGGTTGAGGGAAGAGAAAGGGGTGGAGGCATTGGTTGGAGCGGGTGTCACCACAGAGCTGATTGTGTGTGGGAGGGGGGGGGGGGTAGGTACGAGGGAACGAGGCACGGGCCGCCCCCGCTCACCAGCCCCCGTGGTCCATGAACTGCCGCAGCAGCTCGATGGGCGGCTGCGCGCCGTACGTCTCCAGCTGCGGGGCGTACGGGAGGCGGGGAGGAACGGGCACAAACAAAGTCGTACTGGGATGAGGTAAAGCACATGCCCCACCTCCACCCTCCAACGAACACCCTCCCGCCCACCATGCACACGCACACAGCTCGGCGGGCCCTACCACACACGCCCCCATCTCGCCGCTTACTACACGCCCTGGCACCTGGTCAGCGCACATCAACCTGAGCACCTAAACACGCCCGCCCTCCCCCCAACACCCCCACCTGCGGCATGTTGAGGTCGTCCACGAAGACCACCGCCTTCTTGCCCACGGGGGGCCCGAACACGCCCCTGCGCCGGCGGTCCAGCTTGGCGTCGATGAGGTGCTGCGTGGAGTTGGCGGAGGTGCGGGCCGAGAAGCCGATGACGTTGGGCGTCACGTAGGTGTCGGGGGACAGGCCGTACAGGTACTTCTGGACCAGCACCGACTTGCCTGAGGAGGGGGGGGGAGGAGGTAGGGGGCAGGAGGGGGTGGGAGGGGGACGTGTGTGTGCGGTGGGGTAGAGAGGTCAGGGGTGGGGCGCGGGCAGAGAGCAGTGGTCAACAGCGCGTGCCAGGGGCTGCTCGCTGTACATAGTGGTGGCAACGGAGGGGGTCATGAGGGGGGTGCTCACCGGTTCCCGTGGGACCCACGATGAGCACGGGCTGCGCGTGCGCCACGCCCTTGTCCAGCAGGTAGGTGTAGCGCACGGTGTCGATGGAGGGGATGATGATGCGCCTGCGGTATGTTGGGGGGAAGGGGGGGAGGAAGGGAGGGTTGAAGGGGGCGTGGAGAGTCAGGGGAGGGCAGGGCCAGACAGGTACCGGATGCACGTGGGATGGAGGGGCGGTGGGCCGAGTCTTGGTCGCCGGCCCGCTCTCGCCTGAACTTGGCATCCTTGGGTATGGGCGCTGTGTCGATGAGCTCCGTCCACAGGCGCCACGCGTCTCGGTCCGTGTCGAAGAAGAAGTCGTACACCGAGTGCGCACCGCCCGGGGGGGGCTCAGCGCCGGGGACCGTGAGCGGCATCATTGGCGCGGACTGGGTGGGGGGGAGGGGGGCGGTAGGGGGGGGTAAGAGGCAGGGGGTTCAGCGCCGGTCCACGTAAGGGACGGATGTGAAGGGTGGTAAATGACAGCTGCTGGCTTGATAGCCTGGCAACCGTGCATGCGGGCTCACCTTGAGCTTGGTGTGGCCCACGGGGATGTCCTCGGGCTGGTCGTACCTGGGGGGCAGCGGACGGGCAGGGAAGGGGGGGCAAGACGCGTCAAGAAGGCGGTCAGACGGGTCAAGGAGGCAGTGCTACGCCTGCACGGCATGTAGCAGCGCCCTAGACCGGGTGGTCACCGCACCGCACCCGCTGGACTCTTTTCCCCATTCTTTCCCCCACCATTTCCCCCCCTCCCCCCAGGCCGCCCGGCCCACCTCTCCCCCGACGGCGACTGGTACTCGGGCAGCTTGGCCGCCACCGCCGCGCGCACGAAGCCGTCGAAGTGGTGCCTCGCGGCGTTGTCCGCGCCCGTGCCCCCCACCGACCACACCAGCGCAAACACGAACAGCGCCTCCAGGTGCAGCGCCACGCGGGAGTCGGGCAGCTTGGAGAAGGACTCCTCGTCCTGAGGGCGGGGGGGGGGAGGTGGGAGGGGGGGAGGGGGGGGAGGGAGTTGAAGCGGGGCGGAGGGGCCAAGGGGGGCAGGCGGAAGCACCCTTCCTCCACACGCACCGCCATGTGGTCCATGGATGCGGTGATATAGCGCATGAGCGTGGTCACCAGGTTGGCGTCCAGCGTGGGGGCGGCCTCCTGCGGGGGGGAAGGGTAGTGCGGGAATGAAGCATTAAAAGGCAGAGGTTGCGTGAAAGCCTGCGCGCTGCTGCCACCCCTTCCTTGGTCGCCCCTCTAGCGCGTGCGTGCCCCCTGTCCGCTCCGCCCCGCTCTCCACCTTGAGGTCCCGGCGCAGGAAGCGCAGGCTGACGGGCACCAGCCAGTCGAACAGGTCGGCCAGGTGCGTGCGGTGGGGGGCGCCGATGTGCGCAGGCAGCTTGGCCAACCAGCTCTGGGGAACAGGAGGGGAGGGGCAGGCAAGGGTTGACAATGACCGCCTCGATCGCCCGACTGCCCGTTTCTCTACCTAGCCTTCCATCACACGCGCACGCCCCTCCCCCGGCCCCACCTGCACCAGCGGCTTCCAGCCCAGCTGGTGCGGCTCCAGGTAGACCATGCCGCAGCGGGACACGGTGGCGGGGGAGGCCACGGCCAGGTCGGCCACCTCGAAGATCATGTTCTGGGAGGGGGGTGGGGGGTGTGCGGAGGGGGACGACATGATAGCTCAATACCACTGGCCATGAGTTCTGCACTTTGAGGGCTGCTAGTGGTGGTGCGTGCCTTGCACCAGGCCCATCATCAGCGACATTTTGACACGGGTAATGTGTGTGGGTATGCGGGGTTCACCCGCGGCGACCCACGCGCGCACGCGCGCCCGCACCATGGAGGGGCTCATCTGGATGATCTCGCCGCTGTTGAGGCAGAGCTTCTTGTTGTCGTCCAGCACGGTGTTCATGTTCTCGATCCAGATGGCGTCCACGGGGCCGTCCAGCACCAGCCACTTGCGGTGCGGCTCTGGGTTGGAGGCCACCTGGCGGAAGGTGATGGCCAGGATGCCGTCGTTCCACTCGTGGCTGGGGAGGGGGCGGGAAGGGGGGAGGAAGGGGGGAGGTTGAGGGACAAGGAGGGAGGAAAGAGGTCGAATGGCAAGGGTAGCTGACGAAGCGGGTGGGGTGATAAGCAGGCGTTTTGCGTGCAGGATGCTCGGCGGGGCTGCAGTCTGAAGGCCGCGGGGGCGCAGGGGGGGGCAGGGGTCGGCGGGGCGCTGGGGCGCTACCGCTGCGCACCTGACGGGGTCGAACTGGCCGTAGAGCTGGCCCATGGTGATGGACTTGGGGTTGATCACGTGGTACTCGGCCTGGGAGGGGAAAGGGAGGGGGGAGGGGCAATGGTACAACCAAATTAGAAGGCGCCTGCAGACTGCGGGGTGCCACGCGCGCCGGCTCCGATCATTGCAGCCCGGCCGCCGGCCCTCCCGGCCAGCCCCCCCTCGTGCGGCGGTGCGCACCTTGCTCTGCCCCTCCTCGCCCCGCGCCTCCATGAGCGTCAGTGCGTCCGCCAGCACCCGGTAGGAGCAGGTCTTGCCGCTGAAGGGCATGCCCACGATCATGAGCCCGTGCCGCACCACGATCATCTCGTACAGCTGGATGGACTGCGGGCGGGTGCAGGGCGGGTGGAAGGAAAGCTAGTTGGTAGCAGCTAGCCAGGTTGAACCGATCAGACCAGACCACCGCGTGCAGCCCTTCATTCCTCCGCCGTGCTGAGCCATGGGATGGGAGCTGTCGAATGCCTCAGTTTCGGGCCGACCTTGCCAACCGACAGCCTCCTGTCCCCAGCAGGGCATGGCCTGTCGCACACTCGCACCCCTACCTTGAGCAGGAAGTAGTCTGTGGGCTGCAGGTTGCGGGCGGCGCAGGCCTCCTTGAGCGCCGTCTCCATGAGCGCGTAGTCGGGCTTGGGCAGGACCACGCCTGGGGATTCGGGTGCAGAGAGCGGGTAGGGGTAAGGGGGTGGGGGTTGTCAGAGGGGTTGGGAGGGATGGGAGGCTGAGGTGTTTGAACGAAGAAGAGCCGGTGCTGCGGGGACCAACGACTGCGGGCGCTTCCTCCCAGCTGACCCCCTGCCCCCACCCGGGAACAGGTCCGAGATGATGCCGTTGAAGAGCGGCACGTCGTGGCTCAGGAACTTGCAGAGGTTGACGTCGATGATGGAGCGCAGCATGAGCACGTACTCGTCCTCGGAGGGGAAGCGCCGCTTGAGGTTGCCCGCGGCGCGGAGCACGGCCATAACGGCGCGCATGCCTGGGGGGGGGGGGGGGGGGGGGAAGAGGGGGAGGAGGGGAAGGGGCGGATGGTTTGAGCCACGCGCGCGTAAGGCTGGTGTGCGTGCAGGCTGGTGGGACCACCATGAGGCTGCCAAGACCTGCCCAACACCGCCTGCCCCGCCCATGCATGGAACTGAGCCCTGTGACTGTGAACGGCGAGCGGTCGCACTTCGCGGCGGCACCCACCATAGTCGTAGTGGTCCTGGCTGGACAGCTGCTCGGAGCACAGCTTGTAGCACTGCACGATCTTCTTGGCGCAGTCGCGGGCCTGGGGAGCGGAGCGGGGCGGGGGGGGGGGGGGGAGCGCATATGTACTCGAGGAGACAGAGTTTGATACACATTGAATCGCAACGCGGCTGGTTATAGCCGGCACAGGGCAGACGGACGCAGCTTGGGGAACCTCGCCCTAGATCCCCGCAGCCCCCACCTTGAGGTAGCCGTTGGAGTAGAGTATGATCTCCGAGATCATGGCGTAGTCGGGCACCATCATGGCCACCGTGCGGAACAGGGCCTGAGGGGTGGAGGGGGGTGGGAGGGGGTGGGAGGGTAGTGGTCGGCGGAGCGACGTGGGTATCGGAGCGGCGAGGGCGGTACCCATGGGTCCACTTCCGAGCTGCACCCGACGAACGCCTCCCTGCCGCGCACTCCCCCACCCCCAGCCCCCAGCCCCAGCCCCAGCCCCCACCTTGAGGTTGTCTGGCAGCTCCGAGCGGCCCGCGTATCCCGGGTTCATGGTGATGGCGCACCAGGCGCTCCACTTGAGCTGCATCTCGGTGCCCTCGAACGTGAAGCGCCGCAGCCGGGCGTGGATGGCGCGCTGGATGTCCAGGACCTGGGGGGGGGGGCGGGGGGTGAGAGTGGGCGGGGGCAGAGAGAGGGGGGCAGAGTGAGGGGGGCAGAGTGAGGGGGGCAGAGTGAGGGGGGCAGAGTGAGGGGGCAGAGAGAGGGGGCAGAGAGAGGGGGGCAGAGTGAGGGGGGCAGAGAGAGGGGGCAGAGAGAGGGGGCAGAGAGAGGGGGGCAGAGTGAGGGGGGCAGAGTGAGGGGGGCAGAGAGAGGGGGCAGAGGGAGGGAAGCGCGTGTGGGCTGTGTGAGAGCGACCCGCCCTGTGTGCTAACCAAGCTCGGTGCTTCTTGCTGGACCTTGATTAGGTCTTCCCCGGCTCCTGGGCTCCACCGAAGCCTCTTAGACAGGCCCACCCAGCCCCCGCAGCCTTCCAGACACCCCTCCCCGCACCTGCTGCGCCACCACGGACAGCACCTCCAGGTCGATGCGGTTGAACTCGTCGAAGCACGCCCACGCGCCGCTGCTGGCCAGGCCCTTGAAGAACTTGCCCATGGCCTGGGGGGGGGAGGGGGGGGGTGACGCGGAGCGGGGGTTGGATAGGAAGGAGTCAGCAGCAGCGGATGCAGCCACCAGGCAGATGGCCTGTTCCATTGAGGACGTCGCGCTTCCGGCACACCCACTCGCCCCAGCACACCAACCACACAGCACTTCACCCTCCCCCCCCCCCCCCCACCTGGTAGTCCAGGGAGTCGGAGCAGTTGAACACCACGCACTGCCTCGCCAGCGCCTTGGCCAGGTCCTTGGTGGTCTCGGTCTTGCCGGTGCCTGGGGGGGGGGGGGGGGAAATAAGACAGGGACAGGTTGGGTGACGCGGGAAAGAGGGAGTGGCGAGCAGAACTCGCACCGGCCCGTTTGCCCGCTTGGCCGCAGCCATTCGCCCGGCGCCCCTCCTCTCCCCGCCCTGCCCACCTGCGGGGCCCTCCGGCGCTCCACCCAGCGTCAGGTGGATGGCGCCCATGAGCGTGCGGTAGCACCTGCTCGGAGAAGGCAGTGGAGGACGGCGGTTGAAAGCCGAGACGTCCGACGGGGGCGGTGGCTAGGCCCCAGGAGGTAGCGTGGCAGCAAACGAGGCAGGGCCGACGATGCACGCAGGGCACGCCCCTTCACCCCCTCCCCAACCCCCCTTATCACACACCCCCACCTGTCGGTGAGCGGCGTGATGACCAGCCTGCTGCTGTTGCCCAGATACTCGTAGCCGTACTCGAGCACGGCCGACATCATGCGCATCATGACGGTGGGGCCCTGCCGCCCGCTGGCGTCGCCGCCGTGCGCCGCCGCCGCCTCGTTCTCCTCCCAGTAGCTGCGCAGCTGCGCCTGCCACTCGAAGTCGCTCGCGGTCGTGACGGCCTGGGCCACCAGGGCCGTCACCACGTCCCTCGCGTGCACGTCCATCACCACCAGGGCGCCCAGCGTGGCGCGCTGCAGGCCCGTGAGCTCGCCGCGGACCTGAAGGGGGGGGAGGGGAGGAGAGGGAGGGGAGGGGAGGGGACGGGAGGGAGGGGCAAGAGAGGGGAGGGGCAAGAGAGGGGAGGGGCAAGAGAGGGCGAGGGGCAAGAGAGGGGCAAGAGAGGGGAGGGGCAAGAGAGGGGGAGAAGAGGGAGTGAGAGGGCTTGTCTTGGTTCAGGTGGGTGTAGGACTCGGGGCCGGGCGGTCAGGGTGGGAGGAGAGGATGTGAGGCAGGGCAAACCCAGGACAGCTGGGTGCGGAAAGCGCCGAGACACATGCCCCCTCGCTCCCCCCCCCTGGCGCTCTCACCAGGTCCACGATCTTCATGAGGTCCGAGGTGCACTGCGTCTCGTACGCCTTCATGTTGCCGCCCTCGCCCTGGGAGCCACGGGGGCCGCACACACGGCCGGACAGGGAAACCGGTTACCAAGCCATGGAACCAGCCAGAGCCCAAAGCCCCACACATCCAGGGGACAAGGTCGCAAGTGCATCCCCCGAGCCAGGCCCCACACGTCTAGCCTAAGCCGCTCATACCGTCCACGGCCCACCCCGCTCCCGCCTTTCCCTCCCCTCCCCCTCCCCCCCCCTCCCCCCCACCATGAGCGCCTTCTCCACGCCCCTCGTCCAGAAGATGGCGGTGATGACCAGCACCACCATGCCCGGCCACTGCAGCACCCACTCGTGCCGCGGCCGCGTCACGTAGTCCTCCAGCCCCCGCCCCGTCACGTCGTGGATGGACCCAAACATGGCCTCCTCCACCTCCAGCAGCCACCGCTCCACAGCGCCGCGGGCCTGGGGGGGACGGGGGGGAGGGGGAGGGGGAGGAGGGGGAAGGGGGAGGGGGAGGAGGGGGAAGGGGGAGGGGGAGGGGAATAGAAGGAAGGGGCTGGCAGCGGCATGCGCGCGGTGATGCCGAGCTTCGTGCAGCCTGTCGCGGCCGGGCGAGCGGCCCAGGAGTGAGAAGCCATTCATTCCCATTGGGGCCCACGGGCGAGCGCAGGCAAGAGCCGCCATCCCCCCCCCCCACACACACAGACCTTGCTGCCTGCTTGCTCGCCGCTTACCATACGCACTGGCACCTGTTTATCGCGCATCAACCCGAGCATCCAAACACACAGCCACACACCTTGTTTGTGTCGATGGGGTGCTTGAAGGGCACCGCCTCCTTCTCCACGCTGTTCATGGCCGTGATGACCAGCTGCGGCGTGAAGGTGAGCGTGTTGATGCCCTCGAAGCACTTCTTGAGGTGCGGCTGCACGCGCGTGGGGTCCTTGGTCTCGGACAGGATCTCCAGCATCTCGTCGTTGGACAGGAAGAAGAAGCTAGGGGTGGGGGGGGGGGGGGGGGGGGCGGGGGAGGGGCAGGCGAACAAAGGTGAATGGCGCACTCGCACAAAGAAGCGGAGGAGGGGCCTCCACTGTCCCTCCCGCCCCCTGATGGGTCCAGTCCAATCCTTCCCTCAACCCACCCACCCACCCACGCAGCCCCCCAGCCCCCTCCCCGCCCCCGTTGTGACCAAGCACGCACCGCGGGAAGAACAGCCTCTTCTTCTCCAGGTAGGCCGCCAGCCCCCGCTGGATGGCGTCCAGCAGCGCGTTGGCCTCCACCAGGCGCTCCAGGCGCTCGCGCTCGCGGGCGATGGGGATGACGGCGGGGGCGTGGTGCGCGTTCTTCATCATGCGCCGCCACATGGCGTCCACTTGCCTGATGGTGTGGGGGTGGGGGGAGGGGGGAGGGGTGTGCGTGGAAGGGGGGCAGGGGGACATGCAAATGGGTCGGAAGGGCCGGTGGCGGCGCCACGTCAGCCACCTGCTGCATTGCGGCAAGCCCCAGCTCCCCCCGTCCTTGCGCACCTGAACTTGTCCCCCTCCTCGGGCATCTGCTTGACGATGTCGTCGGAGCTGAAGATGGGCTCCAGGTACAGCCACGTGGCCTGGCACTTGAGCCAGTTGTCCAGCATGTCCTGGGGGGGGAGGGGAGGGGAGGGGGGGAAGGGCGGGGGGGGAGGGGGGGGGAAGATGGAGCCGGGAAAGGCATAGCAGCTGACCTCAAGGGGACGCAGGGTAATGCCCTGCTACCTTGCGGCAACAGGCTATGACTGAAAGGTGTAAGCACACGGGGGGGCCGTGAGGGGAGGCCCTGGGGTGCCTAGGGCCTTCAGTCGGGGACAAGCAGGGGAGCCGGTGGCCCTGCGCCGCTCACCTGCAGGTTCTGCAGCGTGGCCTCCCATGCGGACGCCCGCTCCTTGAAGGGCTTGACGAAGGGCGAGGCGTTCATGGCCTGGATCTTGACGATCTGGTCGTCCAACACGGTCTGGATCTCGTCCGTACCGCCCAGGATGAAGGCGCCTGGGGGGTGGGGGAGAGGGGGGTGAGAGCACGGTGGTATGCTGGGTTGAGCGGCACAGAGTGACTATGGTTGGGGGCCTGGGGACGAGCGCAGCACGGAGGGTTCAGGCAAGGGGAAAGGCGCTCGCTCACCCGTGTCCTTGTACGGCAGGACCCGGAAGTCCAGCCCGTTCCACTCCGTCTCCATCTTGTCCAGCGTCTGCAGGGGTGGAGAATGGCCGGATCCGTTAAGCGACTGGTAACAGCGGCCACCGGGACACGTCCCCAGAATGGCATTGCGCGTTCCCCCCTCCCCTCCTCCCCCCTCCTCCCCACCTTGAGCATGGACAGCTCCTTGGTGGCCACCCCCCCGATGGTGGACACGGTCTCCAGGTGGTCCAGCACGCCCCACCTGAGGGGGGGGGGGGCCGCGGCAGCAGGGAGCGCAGGAAGGTGAAAGGCGTGTTGGGGGCAGGATAGCCAGGCACCAAGAGGGCTACCGTACGGTAGATAGGAACCATGCAGCAGCCAACACGCTCGAGGCACGGCGCGGCGCGTGGCTGTGGCAGGCAAGGCCCTGACCGGGCTGAAGTCAGCGGACGCACGGACCCCAAGCGCACGCACGCACGGAGCCCTGTGGGTGGGTCCGCGCCGCTCACTTGATGAGGTCCTCCACGGTGAAGCTCTCGGCGCCCGGCTGCTTGAGCACGGCCAGGATCTGCTCCCAGTGCCTGCGTGAGGGGGGGGGGGGGGAGGGTCGGAGTCGAGGGGGGTTCCGAAGGGCAAGACCACAGGACCCGCCACGCTGGCCAAATGTGCGGGTTAGGTCGCAGCGCCGAGCACCCTCAGGCCCAAACCACCCACCCGCACCCGTCACCCCCCGCCCCCGCAACCCCCCCCCCACACCCACCTCTTCTCCAGCGCCTTGTTGGCGACCTCCTGCAGCAGCGGCAGCACACCCGCGAACTCCTCCAGCTGGGCCTTGAGCCGGGTGGCCACGGGGTCGTCCTTCTTGGCCTGGGGGGGGGGGGGAGGAGGGGGGTCGGGGGAGGGGGCAACGGCGGTTGGGCGAGGTAGCGATGGCAGCAGCGTGCCGTCTCTGCAAGGCAACACGCCGTACTGGAGGCCCTTCAAGCCTCTAGCTCCCCCTCCCACCCCCCTGCCCGCCCTACCGGCAACCGGCACGTATCAACTCCCCAGCCCTTCTGCGCCATACACATCCCCACCTTGAGCGCCTTGTAGTTGTTGCGCACGAACTCGTCCACCTGCGCCGCCACCACCTCGGGGTCCAGGTCGGCCGTGGGGGAGTTCATCCACCCCTCCCGGCTGGCCTCGAAGTCCGCCAGGGACTGCCACTTGGCGGTGGCGGCAACCAGCTCCTTGCTCGCCTGGGGGGAGGGGGAGGGGGGAGGGGGGTGTTAGGGGGGAGGGCCCGTGGAGCGGGCCCTGCACTGCGGCATCGCTGCACGCAAGGGCGTCCACCCCCATCAAGTGCTTGGCTTCCACACATTCATACATCGTGGGACTTTTGCCAACGCGTCCTGCACCCTCTTTCCGCGTCCTGCACCCCTTTCGCTCGCCCCGTCCCCTCCCCCGCCCCCTCCTCCCGACCGCACCGTCCCTACGAGCCCTGCTGCCTCCCATTGCCCCGCTCCGCCACCCCTCTCTTCCCCTCCGCCCCCTCACCGAGTCCACGTCGTCCAGCCCCTTGCTGGGCTGCAGCGCAAACATCTCCTCGTAGCCCCGGTAGCGGGCGCCCCGCTCCTGGGGGTGTGTGGAAGGGGGGAGGGGAGGCGGGAGGGGGGTGAGAGGGGGATGAGAGGGGTGAGAGGGTGAGGGAGCGGCTGCTCACAGAGCATCAGAGCAGGGGGATACCGAGAGCGCAGCAACGGGAGTCGGCAAGAGCTCCGTGCTGCGTGGCTGCCGCCACAGCGTGCCATGCAAAACCTGACTCAATCCCTCCCCCCCGGACCCACGCGCATGCTCGCACGACCACCCCACGCTCCCCGCCGGCCCCGCTCCCACTATCCCCGTCCCCCCACACACCCCCACACGCGCATGCTCGCATGCACCTGTATGCTGGCGAATGCCTCCTCCGCCGCCTGCAGGTCCGCCAGCATGTCCTTGGGCGCGGCGCCGTCCTGGTCGTACTTGCCGGAGCGCAGGTCGTGGAACATCTCGGCAAGCCGCTCGACCACCTGGGTTTGGGAGGGGTAGGGGTAGGGGTAGAAGAGGCATGGGGTCAGAGGACCCAGGGCAAGACAAAAGCCGCGGCACATGACACACATGACTGGGTCGGCACGCCATTGCGGTGCACGCCCCGCACCCCCTTCGCCAACCCCCCATCCCCCCACCCACCCTTCCACCCCATCCCCCGCACACTCACGTCCTTGATGGCCTTGCCCAGTGCGTGCACCATGGCCGGCTTGCGCTCGTCCACCCAGGTGGAGGCGTCCGCCAGGGCCCGGTGGAATCCCGACACCACCTCCTTCAGGTCGTCGAGCGTCACCTGGGGGGGGGGGAGGGAGGGGGGGAGAGGGGGGCCGAGAGACGATGAGGCGGCGGCCGGCGAGCTCGACTGGGAGGGCGAAGCGGGGTTGTCAGCAGGCGAACGTAGGGAGCGGAGGGACAGCTACCAATCCCGCACAGGCGGCCCAGGCGACGCGGCCAAGAAACCTGGACGTGGCCCGACTCAACCCCCAACCCTCCCCCCGCCCCCACCCCTTCCTCTCCCCCACCTGGTCCGCGGGCGGCAGCTTGCCCCCGTACTCCACGAGCATTTCGTACATGGACAGCACGATGTTGTAGCGCCGCTCGATGGCGTCCTTGCCCGACATGACCTGACGGGTTGGGGGAGGGGACGGGGGTGTTTGTTGCTGAGCGGGATCGCGCCGACGCCAGCGAAACCTTGCATGGAGGGGACGGGGGATTAGGGGGTAGGGGGGTAAGGGGGTTGGGGTTGAATGCTGGGGTTGCATGCAGAGCGCGTACCAGTTTGCAGCAGCGTCTGGGCACACGTGGCTGGCCGTGCGAGGACGAAGACTCACCCGCTGTCCCTGGTGCACAGCCAGCGCCTCCCCCCTCCTCCCCACCCCAACCCCCACCCCTCCCTCGCCTGCACGAAGTGGCCGTAGTAGGTGGCGAACTCGTCCAGCTTCTGGGGCCGACCCAGCAGCTGGCTGAGGGGGGGGATGGAAGGGATGGAAGGGGGGGGAAGGAGACGTGGGGTCACAGGTGCAGGTAAGGTGCAGACAGGCGAGACCGAGGCTGCGGAGCACGATGCTGCCCTCCCCACGCCCCAGCTGAGCAGACCGCCTGCCTTTCCGCCCCCCTCCCTGGCCCCCCTCACTTGGTCAGCCCCTGGAAGTCCTCCAGCGCCGCCAGCGATGCGTTGTGCGCCGCCGCCGTGAGCAGCAGGCGCAGGCAGCCCATGGCGTCGTCCAGCGTGGCGGACAGCAGCTCCTGGGGGGGGAAGTAGGGGCGGGGGAGGGGCGGGGGAGGGAGCGGTGAGGAAAGGGGGGTTGGAGGACAGCGCGGGAGGGGCCCCCGGGGGCGGGTGGGTGGGTGGATGGATGCAAAGGGGACGGGGGTGCGAGGCGGAGAGGGTGCAGGCGTAGGCTGTTGGAGAGCTCAGGTAGGCGGCAGCAGGGGCTGGCCATGCAGGAGCCCGCAGGTGCCGCTTATGGTTCCCCGCCCGCCCCCCCCCCCCCGCTCGCTCGCCTGCATCTCGCTGACGGACAGGTGCAGCAGCACTCCGTCGTAGCCCTGCTTGAAGGCAATCAGGTCGTCCATCCAGCTCCTGGGAGGGGGGGGCATGAGGGAGGGGTTTGAGGGGCAGCACGCGGTTGAGGACACAGGGCCCAACTCCTTCCTCCGCTGCTTCTTCTTCTCACGCACCCGTTTCCCTCTCGCCCTGTACCCCCCCGCCCCGCATATACAACGTCACCGCCCCCCCGACCCCTCACGCCCCCCCCCCGCCCCCACCTGAGCAGCGCCATGTCCCTCCGGAACTGCGCCACGTCCCGCTGCTGCCCCCGGTAGGCGGCGGCGTCGAAGGCCGTGGAGAAGGCGGCGATGATGCGCAGCCCCGCGTAGCGGTGGGCGGCGGAGCGGGCCTCGCGGAAGGCCTTGGACACCACCTGGCCCAGGCCCAGGCTGGGGGAGGGGGAGGAGGGGGGGGCGAGGAGGGGGGGGAGTGCGGGGTTGAGGACGGGAAGAAGGGGGAGGAGAAGGAATGAAGGGGAGAGGTGGATGGGGGGCGGCGAGGCGACTCAGCGCAGGGCGGGGGGGGGGGGGGGGGGGGGGGGGGGGGAAGGAAGGAACTCCCCGCTCACCGCGCCTTCTGCAGCGGCCTGAAGCCCATGAGCATGGTGGTCATCTCGGGGCCGATGCGCGCCAGGTGGTGCACGGAGGTGGTGTTGCCGCTGGCCTGGGGGGGTGAGGGGGGAAGGGCAGGAGGAGAGAGGGAGAATGGCTTCGCGCAAGAGAGCAGAGAATGCCGCTGCGGAGAAAGCAAGGGGTGCGCTGGTCGTGGATGAATGCCCCTGGACCGCCCGCGCCCACGTCCAGGACAGCCCGCCTGCACGTGCCCAGTGCAGCCCCCCCCCCCCACACACACACACACACAGTCCCCCTGTGCTCACCTGCGCCTCCGCCACGAAGAGTGGCTTGAGCGTCTCCTGCTGCGGCAGGCGGGGCAGGGTCTTGATGACCTCGTTCAGGGCGTCCACCAGGTCGGCGGTCAGGGCCTGGGGGGGGGGGGTCGGGAGGGGGGGCGGGAGGGAGGCGGGGAGGGAAGAAGGGGGAAGTGGGGCGCGGCAAGCAGCTGAGGTTGGGTAATGGACGAGGCGGTGCTATACAGGGGCCCGAGCCACATGCACATGCATCGCCATTTTCTCCGGGTGGAGAACAGGCCCGTGCATACGAGCCCCCTTTGCGCCAAGCACAGGCCCCCACCTGCCGCACGTCCTCCTCGCTGGCGTGGAAGGTGACCAGCCCCAGCGAGGAGCCCCCGCCCAGCGTGTCGGCGTCGCCGATGCCCGGCACCCGCCCCGGCTCCGGCCCCGCAGCCATCTCCGCCACCGCCTCCGTCAGGGAGGGCGTGTCCAGGTCGAACGATAGCTGGGGGGGAGGGGGGCGGAGGGGGGTGAGGGGGTAAGAGAGTGGGCATTCAATAGTATGTTGGATCCCGCACAGCCGCACTCAAGTGCCCCTCGCTGACCCCACCCCCCCGTCTCTGCGCCCCGCCCCGCCCCGCCCCGCCCCCCTCCCCCCAACCCCACCTGGGTCAGCAGTATGGCCTTGGACTCGAATGCGTCCCGCAGCCCCTCCAGCGTCCTCAGCAGCAGCGCCAGGCCCCCCTCGCAGCACATGTAGTCCGCCAGCCGCACCATGTTGACCAGCAGGGACACCTCCTGGGGGGGGAGGGGGAGGCAGGGGGTGTTTGTTGCTGAGCGGGAACGTGCCGACGCCAGGGAAACCAGGGAACGCCAGGGAGGCAGGGGGGAGGGACGCGAGGGGGTTGGAGGGAAAGTTGGGGGGAGGAAGGGGAGATCTGCATTGCGCGGGAGGCGGAGAGGGAAGAGGGAAGTGGGAGAGCAGACGGCGGCTGAGGGCAGTCAGGAGGTGGAAGGGGCGCAGGGCAGGGAAGGCCGGTAGGCAGGGGCTGGTCAAGGGCTGGTCTGCGTGACACCACGAGCTCTCCCTACCCCGCCTCAGGGCCCACGCACGCACCTGCTGCGCCTGCCTCAGCGCCTTGCTCTTCTCCAGCTTCTCGGTCTTGGCCTGCGAAGCGCGGGCAGAGACAGCAGGCAGACCGTTCGTGGGCGAAGGCACCGCTAAGGCAACCGGCAGATCACTTCAGTCCAGGACCTCCCGCTTCAGCCCCTAACCTCACTTCCTTGCGTCAAACTCCAACAGCCCACAACCCGCCCGCGCCCCCTCCCGCCCCCCCTCCCGCCCCCCACCTTGAGCATGCTGCGCCCCGGCTTGCCGCCGTGCCCCGCCGCGTGGTGCGCCGCCGCCGTGACGGGGTTGGTCTCCCGCTCCAGCTCCGCCACCTCCTTGGTCAGCCACTCGCAGTTCTTCTTGACGTCCCCGATCAGGCGCACCAGGCAACGCTCCACGGCCACCAGCAGGTTGCCCAGCTGGTAGCTGGCCTTGTTCCTGATATGGGGGGGGGGGGGTAGGAGGGGGGGAGGGAGGGGAGGGAGGGGTTAGGGGGACGGGGGGCGGGAGGGGAGGGAGGGGGGGGGGTGATTCTTGGAAAAAGCGAGAGCGAAGGGAGAAATAAAGGGGAAGGAGGGGAACGGGAGGGGAGCGGGAGGGGGATGGAGCGCAGGGGATGAGGTGCTAATGTTGAGTGCAGTGTTGAGGAGGGAAGAGGACTGGGAAGAGGGCCGGCCGAGGCATATGCCCGCCAGGGCGAGGCAGCCTGGCCAGGAAGGCAAAACGGCAAAGGCCCTGTCCGCCTGCGCCCCGTTCGCCCTCCATCCCCAAACGCTTTGCCCCCCACCGCCTGCCCCCCCTCCCCCCCTCTCACTTGCGCAGCTCGTCCTGCATGGCGTTGAAGTCCGCCAGGGTGACGGGGCCGTCCTTGGGCAGCTCGGCCAGCTCCACCTGCTGCATGTTCCACACCTGGGGGGGGGGGGGGCGAGGGGCGGTTGGAGAGGAGTGAGGGGAGGAAAAGGGCCAAGACAGCGTTGAGAGCACGGATCACCCCCTTGCTGTGGCGCTCCCTGCAAACTCCCGTGTGCCCCAGGAGGCCCCCCGGGCCCGGGGTGTGGTGCGTGTGCGGTACCGTGCCGTGCCGCACCGCACCTTGGAGCCTATGTCCATGATGGTGAAGCAGAACTCGGGCTTGGCCAGCAGCATGCGCCCCTCCATCTTGGCGCGCAGCCGCTCGAAGTGGCTCAGCCGGGCGGCGCTGCGCCACATGCGCAGGTAGCGCTGGGGTGGAGGGGGAGGGGTAAAGGGGCTTGGGTGCGGCCACGGGGGCCAAGGGCGCCGGCCCGCCCGACGCTCGAGGACGGCGCCAGCTTGCCCACCGCTCGGCATGGTCTCCCCGCCTAGTGCCTTGGGCAGGCCTGGTCACACAGGCCAAGCCAAAGTGCAGCAGCCAGCCAGGTTTCCGCGCCGCCCCACGTTCCCCCATCACCACCATCAACCCCCCCACCCACCCACCCACCCACCTGCGACATGTAGTTCTTGAAGAAGGACAGCTGCTTCATCATGTTGTACACACTGGTCTCACGCACCCACTCGCCGATGGGCGTGTACTCGGCGGGGGAGCCGTCGGCGAAGATCTGAACAGTGGGGGGGGGGAAGGGGAGGGGGGGGAGGGGGGTGATTTTCGGAGCATTGGAGAGCAAAGAAAGGATAGAGCGGCAGCCAGCGAGCCCGCGGGACGGAGGGAAGGGGTCGGTCGACTGGACTGCTCTTGAGCGCATGCCAGGCTGGACGCGCCCCAGCTGTAGCTGACACACCCACTGGCCTGCCCTGCAGGGCCTCCGCAGCCCTCGCCGCCCACGCGTCCCGTCTGCCATCCCACACACGCAGCCCCCGTCCCTCTCCCTCCCTCTCCCCAGGCCCCCCTCCCCCCCACCTGCACCACCCCGCTCGCGCTCATGGTGTAGTAGGAGCCCCCCGCCCGGGGGTGCGGCAGGGCCTCCTTGGCCAGCACGGTGAGGTCGTAGGGCGAGCCGGCGCCGTGCGGGTTGGACTTGACGCAGTGGAACATCTTGACCTTGGCGTCGTGGCCGTAGCGGGCGTAGTACTCGATAACGTCCGTGCCCTTGGGGGGGAGGGGGGAGAGGGAGGGGGTGGAGGGGGGGCATTTTGGGAGGAAGAGGTAGGGTACAGGGGAGAGGGGAGAGGGGAGAGCTGCCATTGGTTGTGTTCCAGGCATATGCTGCCGGTTTTGTGCGCAGCTGGCCGCCCCAAAGGGCATGACCGATAGCATACCACTTCTCGGCCGTATGCTCAGCGAGGGCGCCCTGCCAAGGCCACCTGCACCCTTGCCGCCCAACCCGCCCGGCCTCCCGCAAACCCAAGCCCAGTTCGTCCCCCAGACATGCCAAGCCCTGTTCCATCTCCGTCTTGTCAAGGTGGAAGAGGCAGGTCCGCCCTGCCCCGGCGCTCCGTGCTGGCCCACCCCCACCCTTCCTGCCCTGCCCGCCCCCCCCTTGCCCCCGCCCTTGCCCCCGCGCCCAGACCCAGCGCTGCCGCGGCTCACTGCCCCTGTGTCGCTCCCCCTGCCCCAACCTCCTCGCCACCCCTGCTACCCGCCCTCATCCCAGACCGCTGCCTCTTTACCCCTCCTCGGCTCTACTCCCCAGCCAAGTTCACCGCGCTACCAGCAAACCCCAGAACCAACTGCAATCTGCGAGGGATGCTACTGGGGAGCAGGAGCAGGAGCAGGTGCAGCCCCCCACCATCAGCCCTGCGCCCTCAGACCCAGGCCAGCCATACCACCTCCTCCCCCAAGCCCCACCCGCTCTCCACCCCAGCCCATCCAGCCATCTCCCCCAGCCCTCCCACCATCCATTTCCTACCTTGACGATGCGGTACCTGAAGTCCGGCTCTATGATGGCCATGATGGCGGCCAGCGTGTTGGCCTCGGCCGCCAGGGCCGCCTGCTGCTGCAGGACCAGGTCGTGGGGGGGAGAGGCGTGGCGGGGCTGCCAGGGAGGGGGAGGGGCAGGCGGGGCGGAGGGGCCGCACGTCAGCTGTGGGGGAGGTAAGGGCTGTGCTGTGGGTCTGAGTTATCTGATGAGCATCCCGCCATTGAAACCTGGCCTGAGCGGCACCCTGCAGGCTGGTTGCGGCACCCAGGGGGGAGTCCCGCCGCGGGCAGCCCGTGGGCAAGACCCGCTCGCGGCCGTCCTGGTGTCAGACCCAACGCTCCGGGGCAGGACACCACCCCCGCCGGAGGTGCTGCGATGCAGACCTCCGTTCCCGCACTCGGGGTCCGAACGCTTAAGGCCGCCCGACCCGAATTCTCTCCGGGGCCAGGCCGCCAACGCGTTACCTGCGTTCGTCCGCCTAGGCCACGTGCACGTGTGCTCTTGCCCCCGAAGCCAACCCTCCCAGCCTGCGTGCGACACCACCGGCCAATTTCGCCGCCCGCGTACGGCGCTCCCCCTCCCCACCACCGCCGCCCACCCCAGGCGCCAGGAGCCCAGCCCCGGCACCGGCCTCCCCTCCCGCCTACCGCTGACGAGGGCGTGTGGGGGCTGGATATGGGCGGCAGCGTGCCCGGCCGCGCCCCGGGGTCCAGGGACACCATGGGCGGCTGCGGGCCCGCCACTCCGGCTGTCGAGGGTGAGGGGCGCACACCGTGGGGGGGCACACGTGGCGTCAGGCGTCAGCACATGTGTGTTTGCTGGACCTCCACTAAACCCGGGTGCCAGTGGCAGCCGCGGTAACGTGCTTCCCTGGCCCCGACCGCGGGGGCTTGGCCACCACCAAGCGCTCTTAGACGCGCCTCCAGCGCAGAAAAAGGGCTTTGTTGAGGCCCCTGCCCAGCGATCAATCCCATTTGCCCCGGCCGGCAAGGGTCCTCCACACCCAAAGGCAGCCCCCGCCTGCTGGAGCACAGCAGCCCAGGCCTCCCGCCGGTCAGGCCCCACGGCCGCAGTCACCTGAGCCCGCAGCTCCCAGCAGCGAGGGGTTCCCCGTGGGCCCGCTTCCGCTCCCAGCCTGCATGGACACAAGGGAGGGCAGCGTGTCGCGATGCAAAGACCTGGTGCCGGGGAGCCCCACGGACGTGGACTCGACCAGCTTGGCCCTTCAGCAACCCCTGCCCCTCTCCACAGCCGCGCCGCCCCACACACACATGCACACGCACGTCCAGCAGGACGGCCATAGGGCTCGTCAGATCTCTCGTGAGAGACCTAGTGCCGCGGTCCCCCTTCGCTGGGACTGTTTTACGCCCCGGTCAAGCATCCGAGGGGAGCGAGGATGGGTGCCTAGGGTCGCGGCCGCACGCTTACCCGCAGCGGGGGCAGTCGCGCCGATGGGCTCTTCCCGGGGGAGGCTGGTGCATTGCCTACATACACGTGGAGTCTTTGTTTGAGCGCCAGCGGGTGCAAGCTCTGAATCGGCATGCCGGCACCAGCAGGTTCCAAGTCGCTTGCTGCTCCATCGCGAGCTGTACGCCTCATAAGACGCACCATTTCCCCGCACTCTCGCGGGGCTTTTGTTGTTCTGCACCATGCTCGAAGCTGCTAAACTCTACGCGGCATTGCTAAAAGCGGCAAGCTACGCTTGATCGCGTGAGCTTTCCTAAGCCAGTATATAGTGCAGTTATGCTGCTTGAGAGCGTATGCGACGCCCGCGACTTCCCGCGGGGTTTGAAAGATACAGCTCGTGCTTGTCGTCATGCGCTCGCAGTCGTGTCGTCTAGCTCAGGCAGCAAGCGGGCATTCGGGGGCATGGCGTTGCCGCTGTGCCGAGACGTCCGGTATACGGCGTGTCTATTTCTCCGAGCCCCCGCCGTCCCCTGTCTTGCACACCGCCAGGTCTACAACCCCCCTGCCTCCCGATTCAACTCCTGTAACTCCTGCCGCTTGGTGTCAAACATGTGGTGGACGGTCGCCGCTCCCCGAGCACCGGGCGCGGTCGGGCCAGGCTGAGCCTCTTCATATCCCCAGGCCAGCGCTCAATCCTGTTCCCTGTCACGAAGAGGCCACTTAATCAAGCGTCGAACACAAACTCGTTCCAGTCGAGGACTTCGGACTGACTTTCACGTGAGACTCCTAGAGCCCTCTAAGCGACAGTTGCCAAGCTGTTGCTGGCATAATTGCTTGCCACCGCATGCATGTGCAAGCCCTTTCATTGATACACCACATTGGGCCGTCGGGGTCTGGAGTTATGGGTTGAGAATGCACTCTGGGGGCGAGGGGGAATCTGGGTCGGGGCAAAGCCAGCTCAGCTGTCTGGCACGAACCCTAGCTCGACGGTTGCCCGGCGGGCAAAACGCCGTGCATCCTCAAAAGGCGACCCGACGAGCACATATGCACATGAAACGCACAGTCCTTGGACAAGTTGGCATAGTCGCTGCGACAGAGGCCGTGCGTTGCCCAAAATCAGCTTAGCTGGCGTCCGCGTTGCGCCGACGCCGAGAGCCACTGGGAGACTGTGTGAAGCATAACGCTGCAAGCAGTCGTCCACTATTCGATAGAGCGGCTGACGAACAGTCCTCAACCGGCCCGTCACTTGCACGCTCGCGGCCGCAACGCTTGCAACCCGCCGCGACACGGGTCTTATAAGGCAGCACGTCTAGCTGGCCGGTAACAAAGATGGCCCATTAGCTAGTTGCTGCGTTATGAGACTATGACAAGCGGCACTCAGCATTCCTCCGCCGTGGAGGCCGTCCCCGACGCGGCCTGGAGCATCATCCTAGCGCACCTCGCTTGGGGCGATGTTGCGAGCTGCAGGTAGGGCGCCGGGCGCGTTTAGCGAGCCAGGCGAGCGACTGCACCCTGACGTGCACCAGGCGTGCACAGTCTCGCGGAACCCTATCGCGGAACCCCACGTACGCCTCGCGCTGTCCATTCCACCCGCAGGGCCACCTGCCGAGCCTGGAGTCGCGACGTCAACTGCTGCCTCCAGCGCCTGCACCTGCACGACCCCACGCCCGACTCTTTGGCGGCACTGGGCCGCACCTTCTCCCATATCTCCGGCCTCAAGGTGCGGCCAGCCCCCTGCCGTGGCCTTGCCCCAGGAGGCCTCCTGCTTTGCCCCACCGTCTTCCTCCCAACGCATTTTCTCCACGCATCCTGACAAGCGCTGGCCATGCGCGCTGCGCGGCTGCTTCTTTCGGCTTCTTCCACTCGTCACACAGCACAGCTCTGTCCCCGCCGCCCCCCGCAGGTGACGGCCGTGTGCGGCCCCGACCTGTCCCTGGCCGCGCTGCCGGCGCTGCCCGGGGCGCTGGGGCGCGTGGGCTGCCTGCGCCTGCGCAGCAAGCGGGCGGGCGGGCGGGCGCTGGCGGTGGGGGCGCTGCAGCTGCTGCAGCCCGCGGGGCCGGGGCTGGCGTCGCTGTGCCTGCGCGCGTGCGAGGTCGCGTCGTGGCGGGGGCTAGAGGTGCGCCTTGCAAGCCGTCCTCGCAGGTCCCAGACCTCGGGACTCAGGAGCCGGTACCGCCACCATTGCCTAGCGCCGTTGCTGCTGTTGCTCCAAGCTGATGATGCTTAGCAATGCCGAGCTTCGGCAGTATTGACATGATGCATGCATCGGTGCTGGTTCCGCTCCGCGCAGGCCTGCCCAAATCTGGCCCAGCTGACGGTGGCCGAGTGCCTCTTCTCCGAGGAGGCGGCGGCGGGCTTCGCGCGGGCGCTGGCAGGGCTGCCGCGGCTGGCCTCCCTGGAGCTGCGGGCGGGGGCGCGGGCCGCCCCGCACCCGCCGCCGCAGCCCGCCCCGCTGCTGCTGCTGCAGGTGGCCCTGGAGGGGCTGGGCGCGGCGGCGCCGCGGCTGGCGGTGCTGCGCCTGGCGGCGCCGCTGTGCGAGGCCGAGCTGCAGCTGCTGCTGCGGGCGGAGCTGCCGCGCATCCGCAGCGTGAGCCGGGGAACGGGGATGGAACATGGAGGGAGGGTGGGGTACCATCGTCCCCTGGCCTGGGCGTCTATCGGTGGTGTTCTCAGTGCCTGTGGAGATGCCTGTACGTGACCGTGAGTACCGTCACATACCGCAAGCAGCTCTGCGCCTGCACCCCCATCCTCCCTGCAGCTCCGGGAGCTGGACTTGGAGCTGAGGCCCACCCCGGGCCCGCCGCCCGCCGGGGCCCAGGCCCCCGGGGCCCAGGCCGCCGCCGCTGCCGCCGCCGCGGGCTCCCCCGGGGCCTACCGCGAGCTGGCCTGCGTGCTGCCCAGCGTGTGCGTGGCGGCGCCGCACCTGACCTGCCTGCGCTTCAAGGGCCACAGCCGCGTGCGGGACAGGTGGGGCGGCGTCGGCGGGGGGTGAAGGGCTGCTTGTTAGCCGGGGAGCTGTCGGGCGGTGGGGGGTGGGCCCCGGCGTTGCAGCGCTATACCGAGCAGGGAGGCCCAAGCCTGCGGTCAGGCCGCTGACTGAGAGACGTGCGTGCGCCCGCCCCGCTCCACCCCCTCCTGGAAATCGTTTACTCTCCAGGGACCTGCAGCTGCTGTGCCCTCTGCGCCAGCTGCGGCAGCTGTCCCTGGACCTGCCCCTGGCGGAGCACACCGCCGCCGCCTGGCAGCCGCAGCCACAACCGCAGGCCCAGGCCCAGGCCCAGGCCCAGCAGCCCTGGCTGGCACCGCAGCAGCAGCAGCAGCCTTTCGGCGGCCCCCACCAGGCCCAACCGCTCGGGGGCCCCCAAGCCGACGCCCTGGCGGCCGCTGCCGACGTCTTCGACGACCCCGTGGCTGCCGCGATGGCAGCCGCCGCCGCGGCGGCAGCAGCTGCGGCGGCGGGCGCTGCCGCTGCGTTGGCTGCGGCGGGGGCTGCCGCGCCCGCGCCGCTGCCGCTCACGGGGTCGGGCGTGGGTGCGCTGCTGCGCTGCGCCCCGCACCTGCAGGGGCTGTCCCTGGCGCACGCGACGTGGGCGCCCGAGGGGCTGGCGGCGCTGGCGGCCAGCGGCGGCCTCACGCGGCTGAGGCTGCCGGGCATCGAGCTGCCAAAGGCAGGTCCCGTTACCACCTTTCATGGTGTCAATGCGCCTGGCGGAATGGTTTCCTTTGTGCACTGTAGGGCCCAGGCTACGATTATCTCTTGTTATGAGACCTATACTCGACCATTCGCCCCATCCCGCGTCCCGCCCCTCCCGCCCCCTCCGCTACCACGGCCCATCCCGCGTTTCCCCCTCCCACACCCTCCGCCCCCCCTCCCCCCCCTCCTTCTCACACGCAGGGCGCGACGCTGTGCGCCTTCCTGCACGGCCTGCGCTGCCTGCCCTGCCTCACGGAGCTGGACCTGCGGGGCTGCGCGGGCCTCACGGACTGGGCGCTGGCGTGCCTGGGGCGCGGCGGGGCGGGGGGGCGGCTGGCGGTGCTGCGGCTGGGGGGGTGCGGCGAGGAGGGACTGGCCGGGGACGTGGGCGTGGGGGCGCTGGCGCCGCTCATGTCGGGGATGCGGTGCCTGGACCTGAGCTTCATGGACAGGTGGGGCGCGGTGGAGGGGGGCTGGGGCGGAGGGACATGGACAGGTGGGGCCCGGGGGCGGCACTCGGGGACGAAACGGGGCCGGAGGAGCGCCGCGGGTCAGGGAGCTGCAATGAAGGGGTTGGAGGGGGGTGAGGGGTGCTTTGCCACGGTAGCCGACCCAGTAGCCGACTCAGCTTCATGGACAGGTGGGGGCACGGTGGAGGGCATGGAGGGATGGGGCGGAGGGGGAGGGGGGCTGTAGCGGGGGTGTGCTTGCGTGAAGCAAGGGAGGGGGCGATTCAGGAGAAAAATGCAGGGACGTCGGAGGTTGCATTTGGGGTCGCAGTGGGGCAGGAAGGGCGTCGCGGGTCAGGCAGCTGCAGTGACGGGCGCGTAGCGCACGCCACTGCGGATGCGTCTTGGGTTGGGCAGGAAGAGCGTGGCGGGTCATCATTGGGAAGGTGCAATGAGGGTGCTTGGCCCCGTTGCCGACCACGAATAGCCGACCACGACCCCCCGCCCTTTCCGCCCCCTCAGACTGACCGACCGGGGCCTCACGGAGCTGCTCCACAGAGGCGCCCCGGCCCTGCGGGCGCTGCACCTGAGCTACTGCACGCAGCTGGCGGACGAGGGTGAGGCCCGAACGAGGCGCGCGGGCCACCCCTGTGCTGGTATTGCACACCCAGCTGCTGCAGGTCCCGTCCCGCAGTCCCCGCGCTGCGCTTCGCACCGGCCCAAGTCCCCTACCCGCGCGGGCTACCACCCCGCTCGCCCCAGCCACCCCCGCCGGCTACGCCCCAGCGTACCAAGCCAAATCCGCCGCCCTATCCTTCACAACCCATTAAACCGCGCCCCACAGCATCCTGGCCACCCCTTTTCCCCCGCACCCCCGCAGGCGTTCGCGCCATCGCCTCGGCCTGCCCCTGCCTGCGGCTGCTGGAGCTGGACCAGTGCGGGCGCGTGACGGCGGGGGCGGCGGGGGCGCTGCGGCGGCTGCGGGAGCTGAGGCACGTGTCGGCGGAGGGCAGCCCCGGGGTGCAGGCGGCGCTGGCGGGCAGCCCCGCGGCGCGGCCCCGGCGGAGCCAGGCGGCGGGGCGCTGGTGGCTGGCGCGGGAGGGCTGAGGCGTGCCAGGAATTCGGGGTGGATGGGGGTTCGGAGGCGGAATGGGATTCAGAGGACGGTGCAGGGTGGGACTCAAAACGGGCATGTCCATGGATGAGGCCGTTGGGGCTTTGCCAACGAGGTACACGAGGTAGAGGGGTTGGGGGAACGAAGACGTAGCGCTGTAGCCTTTGCGCAAGCTTGTCGCCAGAGCAGGGCCTCGGCAGGTTGAGACGCCCAGACGTCGGCCGTGTGAGGTAGATGGGATGATGGGGAACTTGAGGGCGTAATGGTGCCGCATGCGCAGGACAGGCTCAATCCCTTTACGGACTTCTGGGCGGCGGCGTTAAGAGAGGCCGGAGTCTGAGCGGCAGGAGAGGTTGATGCTTCCATTATATATATGTGAGTGCAAGCAGTGCAAGTGCAGTGTGTGAGCAGCGAGGCCGGAGTCGGCAACTGCTGAACGGCCGGAGTCGTGTACAGAGGCCATTCGTGGGCTGTCATCCACGATGCAGCACCCAAGACTCGCCAAGACTTGCAAGAGGGCAAGACGTCCTTGCGTTACAGCAAGGCTCCTCGTGCGCAGCGGTGCCTCAGCGCCGGCGCAGCACCCCCGCTCGGTACAACAGCCGATGCCCCTTACACCTCCCAACTACTGTCACACCACACACCAAACGTCACGTCACTTCGACAGTACCCGCGAGCCGCTTGTCGCAGCACCTGTGCATCCTGACCTCCCCGCCCCCCTCCGCCTCCTGGCACCCCTCTTTCCCTTCTCCCCCCCCCCCCCGCCCTCTTCGCCCCCATCCCCCAACCCACGCCGCCGCTACCCTTCCCCCAGCTCCACGCCCTGCCCCAGCGCCGCCAGTCGCGCCTGCATGCTGGTGCTGCCGCCCTGGTACGGCCTGTATGCGGTGTTGGCGGTGCGCTGCCGCACGGTGGACTCGAAGTCCTTCTGGCTGGCGAACATATCCTGTCGCCGCGCCGCGTCCGCCGCGCTCTCCGCCCCCGCCTGCTGGCGCAGGGCCGCCAGCTTGTCGTCGTAGGCGCGCATGAAGTCGTCCTTGGCCTTGAGGTCCTGTCAGGGGGGGGGAGGGCGTAGGAGGGGGGAGCGGGGAGTTGGGGGGAGAACTGGACGGGCGACAGAGAGAGTTGAGCGCAGGGATGCAGGGGACGGCAGCAAACGCACCTGTCAGCGCAAGAAGCCGAAGCTAATCTGAGCCAAGCCAAGAACGCGCACGCGCATCTTCTAGGCAGCGCAAGGCGGGGACACCGTTCACGCCCCCGACCCCCCCTTCTGCCGCCCCACCTGTCGCATGTTCTTCATGCGCACGTTCTGCGCGCGCGCCTTGGTCCCCTCGTACAGCGTGGCGGAGGCCAGGGTGCGCTCCTGCCGCTCCCGCGCCTCGCGCTGCGCCCCCGCCCTCAGCTCCCTGAACTTGGTCTCCTCCACCACCGCCGCCCCCGCCGCCGCCTGCATCTGCTCGAAACGAGTGCGCTTCTGCTCCGCCGCCAGCCGCGCCCGCTCCGCGGCCAGGGCTGCCCGCTTGGCGTCCAGCTTGCCGGCCAGCTGCAGCACGTCCGACTCGCGGGCCTTGGCGGTCTGTGTGGTGCGGAAAGGAGGGAGGGGGGGAGGGGTTCGGACTTTGGAGCGGGTGTGGCCGACCTAGGCCCCCTGTGTTCCCCGTCCTTAATAAATCCCCCCCTCCCCAGGATCGGAACCGCCCAGGCCCCCAACGTGGCTTCAATACGTGCTGCCTTTGGCCCGGCCCCCAGGCCCCCCTCCCGTGGATCCCTGGCCCTTCCCCTGACCGCACCCATTTGTGCACGTGAGGGGCAGGCTGTTCGCCGCCCCACGCCTCTTCCTCGTGAGGACCCCCTCCTCATTCCCGTGCCCCCCCCCCTTCTGCTCACCTCGACCTTCTGCCGCTCCACCCGCTCCACCGAGTCCGTCCGCCGCGCCGCCGCCTGCGCCGCCGCCACCCTCCGCACGCGCTGCACGTTGGCGGCCTTCTCCAGCAGCGAGGACTCGCGCTCCTGCTTGGAGCGGAGGATCTCGGCGCGCTGCCGCTCCTCCTGCGGGGGGGCGAGGGGAAGCGGGAGGGGTGACCGGGTGCGGGTGACGGGGAGGGGAGCAGGCAGGAGGCAGGAGCCCATGGCCCGGGCCCCGGCGCGAAACGAGGCCCAAGCAGCAGCGGGCCTCGGCCGCAGCTAAGCTTGCAACCTGCCGGGCAACCTGTCCCGCGCTCACCTCTTCCCGCTGCCGCCGCTTGGCCACGGACAGCCGCTCACGCAGCTCCACCAGGCTCATGGTCTGGAGGCGGAAGGTGGGGGTGGGGGGTGGGGGTGTTTGAAGCTGATAAGCGGGAGAGCGTCGAATGGTGAGTGGGATTGCCGGGGGGGTGGGGGGTGGGGGGTGGGGGGGGGTTACATAGGAGGGGAGGGGTCACGCAGCCAGGGGGCAGCGTCAGGCAACCGCAGGCTCAGCTGCCCAGCTACGGCTCGCAACCACAGCCACGCGTCAGCAGGCACCCGCCCCGCCGGAGACCCGGCATTCCCCCCCCCTCCCCCCCTGCATGCTACAAGCCCGCACCCCGCACTCCCCCACTCTCCTCCCTCTCAACCACGCGCCCACCCACCCAACCCCACCTCGAGCAGGCCGTGGTCCGGCCCCGTGTCCGTGGGGTCGAACTCCCGCACGCGCTGCTTGGGCACCTTCTCCAGCGCGCGAAGCTGCAGAATGATGTCCCGCCGCTCCGCCATCTCCTTGGCGGCCGCCTCGGCCCGGACGCGAGCATCCTCGGCCTGCTTGCGCCGCTCCTCCTCCGCCAGCAGCCGACGCTCCTGGGACATCTTCTCCACGGCCACCTGGGGGGTGGGGGGCAACGGGGCGGGGGTTTGGGGGTCGGGGCAGGTAAGGGTGCGTGCGCAGGGCCCTTGCCGGGGAGCTCAGTACCGGTACCAGCACGCCCACCCCTCCCCTCCTTCTCTGCGCCAGCGGGCCCCTGACGCCCCCCTGCCCGCGCTCTTCACCACGGCTCCAATGCCCCCTCCCCCCTTCCCCACACCCCTACCTTGACGTCCTGCCTCGCCTCCACCACGGCCTCCCGGCGGATGGCGTTGAGCCGCGCCTGCTCCTCCCTCTCCCGGCGCAGGTCCTCCTCGATGCGCTTGGCCTCCTCCTTGGCAACCCGGGCCAGCTCCTGGTTGGCCTCCTGCGCCGCCTGGCGGGCGCGGATGGCGTTCTCCTGCGGGCGGTGAGGGAGGCGGTGTGTGGGGGGAGGGTGGGGGGAGGTTGTTGCGGAAGGGGCGGCATGGTGATGGGTGGACAGAGGTCGCGGGCTCGTAGCTGCAGTCGTCCCCGTGGAATGGCGCCCCCCAACCGCCGCCCCGCAACCGCAGGCTCGCAGGTGCAGTCGTGCCCCGCCCGCGCCTCCCCTCAACCGCCCGCTGCCCCGACCGCTTCGTGCTACGCCGACACACACAGCTCAAGCTCCCACCCCCACCCCGGCCGCAGCACCCAGCCCACACCGGGGCCCGCCCGCCGCGCACCTGCGCCGCCGCCATCTCCTGCCGCCGCCGCTCAATGGACGCCGCCCGCGCCGCCTCGTCCTGCCCCAGCATGGAGCTCTGCCAGGCGCGGAACTCCCGCTCGTCCCGCAGCTCCGCCTCGTAGCGCCGCAGCGCGTCCGCCTCCTCCTGCTGCTTGCGGCGGTACAGCGCGTCCTCGCGGAGGATGGCGGCGGCGTTGAGCTTGACCTGCGGGGGGGAGGTGGGGAGGAGGGTGGGTGGGAGGTGAGGGCGATTGAGAGAATTGAGAGAAGGAGAGTTGCGTCATAGGTCGAGGCTGCTGGTGCTGGGAGGTCCGCTGGCGCCTAGGGGCCAGGCAGGGGCCGCAGGGACCGCGCCCCACCTGCGCTGCGGGCGGCGCGGGCGGCGGCGCTGCGCGTATCCCCTTGAACGTGAGCTCCTTGGTGCGCTCCTCCTCCATCTCCTGCCGGATCTTGTCGATGTTGGTGGGCCGCTCCAGCACCCGCAGCTTGAAGGGGGCGGCCCTGGGGGGGGGCGGACGGGAGGGGGGTTCAAGGAGGGAGACATAGCGGCGTCAGCGCGGAGGCGGACCGCGGAGGCGGAGGCGGCGTGTCCAGGAAACAGCAGCCCTTTCGCGTGGCCCCTGTGCAGTCTGCGGGGCGCCTTCACTCGACTCGTCGTCCCTGGAGACCATTGCTGAACCCATCACCAGCTGCGCATGCCTCCTGCCATCACACCTCCCAAAAGGCTTCCCTCGCCGTTTCAGCCTTTAACCTTCACACCCAAACCCGGCCCCGCAGGCAACGCACGCACTTGGCTGCCTTCCGCTCCGCCGCCGCGCGGTTGGCCTCGCGTGCGGCCTGCAGCGCCACCTCCTCGCGGGTGGGGCCGGAGCGGGGCCGGGGCGCGGGGCGGGCGCGGATGGGCGGCGGCGGGGGGTCCTCCACGGGCAGCGGCCGCGGCTTGGGCTGCGTGAGGTTGAAGGGCTGCGGCACCGTGGTGGCCCGTGCGGAGGCCTGAGACGTCACCGCCGCCCCCGGCGCCGCCTCCTTGCCGTCCGACTCGTCCTGCGTCGGTTGGGTGCGGGGAGGGAGCGGGGGTTCACGTGGGCACGCGTGCGGCGAGGGGATGCGGGGCGCGGTCCACCAACCCGCGCAACGGCAGCGGGCTCTCCTTGCTCCGCACACTCCACTGGGAGCGGCAGCAACCCCGAGCCCCTCCCCCTCCAGCCCCCTCCCTCCCCGTCAGCAACCCCGCTCTTTCCCCCCGCCAGCCCGACTCCTGCCCCCCGCCGAACCCCACCTTTCTCCGCAGTGTGACCTGCAGCTCCAGCTTAGACACCAGCGAGGAGGTCTCCGCCTGCCACCCGATCAGCCGCTCGATGGCCTCATCCACAAACTGGAGCCGACGGGGGGGAGGGGGCAGCGACCAAGGGGCGGGAGGAGGGGGTTATCGAGAGAGGTAGGTGGGTGGTGCGGGCGGGCTTGCAGCGGACGCCAACCCTGGTGCATACGCTCCGTGCCTCCCGACGCGGCGTACGCAAGGCACAGCACGCCGCGACCCCCTCAACCTCAGCTCCGATCCCGCTCAGCAACAAACACCCCCTGCCCCCCACCTCCTTGTCGTAGAGCTTGAGCCAGTCCTCCCGCACCACCTCCTTGAGCTGCCGCGCATCAAAGATGTACTTGAGCAGCACGTACATCTTCTGGGGGGGCATGGCGTCCACCAGCCGCCTGGGGGGGCGGGGGCGAAGGCGGGGGCGGCGAAGGGGAGGAACGGCTCGGGGAGGGGTGGAGGGAAGCACTGCTCTAGACCCTCGCACGTGCCACACCTGGCCCGGGTAGGCAGGCACACAGCCCCGCTCCAAGCAGCCCCTCGGCCACGGCCCGCCGCCTCGATACACCCACGCGGCCACGCCAGGCACACGCTGCCGAGCCACCCCACGCTGCCCGCCCGGCAGGCCTCCCCACTCCGGCCCCCTCTCTGCCCCTCTGCTGCTGTGCTTGTACTCACTGGAAGTTTGCGAACGTGAGCTCCTCCAGCCGGAAGATGATGAGGTAGGCGTACAGCTTGTACATGTCCATGTCCTCGCGGGAGGCGGCGCCGCTGCGGGGGAGGGTGGGTGTGAGGGAGGAGGAGGGCGGGCGGTGGTCAGGAGGAGCAGCGGGATTGTGGAGATTAGCTGATTGGGGCGTGGGCTGAGCCTGTCGGAAGCCGGGAGCCAGGGGCAGGCCGGCCGCTGGCCCCGCCCCGCCTTCGCTAGCGGGCTGGCGGCAGCCGGGGGCAGCCGCTGCGAGTGTCCTCCCTGCCGGCGGTGCCAAGCGCTGTCCGGTCCATGCAGCACGCGGCGTGAGCGCCCCGCGCGGCGCGACGCGGCCGCTCAGCGAGGCCTGCCACCATGCGCCCTGGCAGGTTCCGTGGATCCACAAGGACGTCGCCCAGGCCACACACGGCAGGGCCCAACAGAGCCGGCGACTGCCGGTAACCCATATGGGCAGCATTGGCCCTCCAGGGCTATGCCCAGTGGGCTCAGGAGCTGGAGCTGGTCAGTCCCTGGGCCCAGCATCGCCAGCACAAGCCTTCGCCGTGAGCTCACGCGACCAGGCCCTGGGATGGGCCTGCTCCGGACGCCAGAGCCCCTGCTGCTGCCACTGCAGTCGTTGGTCTCGGGGCTGAGCCCCTCACACGGCATTCCGTGTGAGGCAGTGGCGAGCGGTATCTCTCGACACCCCTCCCCCGCCGTGGCATACCCCCCCTTCCCCTGGGCCCCAGCCCACCCGTTGTAGTGATAGAACGAGTCCATAAGCGCCCCCAGAAGTCGCCTGTAGCGCACGGCGCCATAGACGACCTGGCGGATGAAGCTATCATCGAAGCTGTTGTGAATCTGCATCTCCGTGAGGCTGTTGTCGACATGCGTGTCCAGGGTCACTTGCGCCGGGTTGAAGTTCTTGTAGATGCGCTCACAGGTCTGCATCAGCCGCTCGGCACCGAGCGGCTTGCCGCTGAGCCTGTTAGACCCGGTGCTGCTCGCTGAATGTGGCCGCGAAGCAGCGCCCTGGCTGACGAACGACGTCGCCGAGCCCGGCCTCGACTCCGCCTTCGAATTCTCATCATGCTTGTTCACCATTCTTCCTCCGTGCAAGAGCGTCTAGTGCTGGGCCCGCGTGCTCATTGCGCTGCCCCTCAGCCAGCGCCTGGGGCAGGCGCCATCAAGGTCAATATTTGGGCTCCTGCTGTGATTACTACCGAAGTGGGCTCGGTGATGTGTGGGACCTAGAGACGCAAAAAAGCAGCAAGCACGGTTCGGGCTCACGTAGACGAATGTGTGCGATAGTTTATCAGTATAGCAGTGTCGCTTGAAGGGTCTGGCGCTCAGAGAGGCCCGCACCGCGGACTTCGATGGACGTGCGATGTGCTCCTCGACGCGCTTGCTTCCCCGCTGCCATCGGAGTTGTTTATAAGCCCTTTCAGCTTGCCTATCCTTGGGGACGCAATAACCCAGCAACAGACGAGGCCCCCGCCCAAACACGCCCCAAGTCTTGGCACCATCGCCGTTGTGGGCGAGGCTGTTTGTGCTCCCCGCCTCCCCAAAAGCGCACCTGCATTCATCCGGTTGGCACATCGGATAGAAACACTGGTTTGCGGCGTCCACTGCGGACTTGCTGCATGGCACGGCTCCCACGACCCCCACGACCCCGACGCACCCCTCAGTCCGTGCCCGCCCTTCACCATACCCACCGCCTCACTGCATGCATACTCCTTCACACTCATAGCATCCAACAGCGATGCAGCGCAGCCATCCTGCGCACACCTCAGCTGTCCGACCGTCTCTCACAGCGGACTCCGTCCTGGACCTCCTGCGCCTGCCTTCTGCCGACCACTCCAGCCAAGCATTCTACAAGCTACTGCAGGGCGGCCAGGGGGCCTCTGACGCCTTCTCGCTGGGAGGCGCTGCTCCGGCACGGTCAGCTGCTGCAGTTTGGAGAACATTGTACTAGCCCTCACCTGCAGTAGCCTTATGCTTGCACAGCCTGCTTAAGAAGCTCTCGTTATTATCTCTACTCGGGTTGCAGGCCCCAAACAATCACTTTCTTTAACAACGACGAGCGCGTTGAGGCGCCTCCTCTGACGAGCGTAGCGAGTGAGTCCTCTCAGCAACAGTTATAGTGTCCCTGAAACATATCGGGGCCTGACCGAAGACAATTTGTGCATTCCTCAGGTCCGCGAGCTCCTCTCGCCGAGTCGGGGGTGCTCACCAACTTTCGCACCGTAGTCCGCCAAGCAGAAGACTTCCTGGACGGCATCCGGGGTCGAAGGCTTGCTCGGGAGAGCGGACTAAGCAGCCGCTGAGGCATCCGGCGGCGGCTTGGCGCGGCACGTAGCGCATAGCCTCTCGCAAGCCTTGCAGCTGCTTGTATGACGGACATGGAGACGGACGCGAAGGCAGGGCCGGGGCCGGGCTCAGCAGCGGCGCGGGCTCGCGGCCGGCTGCCGACGCAGCTGCGGTGGGTGTCGTCGGAGGCAAGGGTGGGAGGGGCAGGTGGGGGCCGCTGTGCACGGCAGGCCTCCCCGGGAATGTGACAGCGCCCGCGGGGCCATAGATCATGGTTAAGTTCAGCAGCATTGGACAGGTGCAGCTGCTTGTTCTGGGAGGAGCTTTTGCCAGAACTAGAGGGGTCTTGGCCCAACACATCCCGAGGCAAGGCCGTCAGACTACCCTCTGGCCGAGACTTTGGGGTTTGGGACCAGTCGAGGAAGCACATCCAAAGGCAGGAGCGGGCTGCAGCATGCACAGCAAGGACCACTCATTCTTCCCCGCCCAGCTGGCCCACCTCCCCACCCCACCCCACCTCCCCACCCACCCACCCCCCACCCCACTCCCCATCGCGCCCCCATCCCCACCCGCCCCGCCCCCCTCCAGCACCCTGGTCTGCGAGCGCGCCGTGCTGGACCGCGCGGACGGCAGCGCCAAGTGGAGCGCCGAGGGCAGCTGCGTGCTGGCGGCGGTGTACGGGCCCCGGCAGGCGCGCATCCAGCGGGAGGACGCGGAGCGGGCGGTGGTGGAGGTGGTCTACAAGCCGCGGGCGGGGCTGCAGGGTGCGTGGGGAGGGGTGGGGAGGCGAGGGGAGGGGGGGTAGAGGAGGGAGGGGACGGGGAGGCGACGGGAGAGGGTGGCCGGATTGTACCTGTGCGCGTGCAGGGGGCAGGCCGGCAGGTTGCCGAGGAGGGGGGCCTGTCCGTAGCGAGGACACCAAGGAGCGCCCCGGCCCCCGCATCAGTACCGAGCCTAGCTGGCCCCGGCCCTGCCGCCCTACCCCCCCCTGTGCCCTGCCCAGGCCCCGAGCACAAGGCGCTGGAGGCTGAGATCCGGGGGGTGCTGGAGGGGGTCATCCCGCTGGGGCTGCACCCGCGCACCTCCATCATGGTGGTGCTGCAGGTGGGGGGGGGGAGGGGGCGAGGAGGAGGGGGCAGGGGGGAGGGGGGAGGGGGTCGAGGGCGGGGACCGACGGGGATAAGGGAGGGAGGGAGAGAGGTGCAGGGGGGAGGAAGCGTGGTTGGCGGAGGCCGGGCGGCGACAAAGGCGCGCATGTCGATTGAGCCTCACGCCCCCTCTTTCCTGCCCCCTCTGTGCAACCCCCCTCCCCCCCTTCCCCCCAGGTGATCCAGGAGGACGGCAGCGTGTTGGCCTGCGCCCTCAACGCGGCGGCAGCGGCCCTGGTGGACGCAGGGGTGCCGCTGAGCAGCATGTTCGGTGGGGGGGGGGGGGGCGGGGAGGAAGGGGGAGGGAGGGGCAGTTCAGGAGGGGGGCAGGGCGTGGACGGCGGGGCAGGCGGTTGGGAGGGGGCGGCGCCTGCGGGGCACGCAAGCGGGGGTGGCAGCTGACCCCCACCTGAGCCCCATCCTGCCTCCTGAGCTGCTGTCCCCCCGCGACCCCCCCCCCCAGCGAGTGTGTCCTGTGCGCTGGCCTCCGAGGGGGGGCTGCTGCTGGACCCGGACGCAGCGGAGGAGCAGGTGTGTGGGGGGGTCGGGGGTGGGGGTTAGGCGGACGCCAGGGGAGATGAGAGGCGAGGAAGGCTGGGGCAAAAGACGAGTAGTCTGGACCGGGGGCCACAGGTCTGAACAGGCAGCCACGCCGCCTCTAGCCTCAATGGCTGCCTCTTGTCAGCGCCTCAACCCAACCCAACCAAAACCGCCAGGCCGCGCTGGCGCGCTTCACCTTTGCGCTGCCGTACCACTTCGATCTCACCACCAAGGGGGCAGCGGCGAAGGCCGAGGCGGCCGAGGGCGGCGGCGAGGCGGTGGTGTCGTCTGCGGTGCTGGGGGCGCGGTGCGGCGGCGACTTCAGCCCCGAGGCTCTACTTGAGGCGCTGGCGCTGTGCCGGGCGGGGTGCGGCCGTGTGGCGGCGTTCGGGCGGCTGTCGCTGGCCAAGAGCCTGCAGGCGCTGGGGGGGCAGTGAGCACGGGAGGCGGGGCGTGGGGAAGGCCAAGGGGGGACGGGGGGAGGCGGAAGGGGGCGGGGAGAGAGGAGGGGGACGGGACACGGGGCCCGGAAGGTAGGGTGCTGTGTGGGGCGAGGCAGGTCGGAAGGCGCTTGGCCGCCAGAGTGGGACATGGCGGACGGAGCTAGGGCTGGCAGGGGCTGGCCACGTGTCCATGCGCCTCGCGGTGTAATGGAGCTGGTGCTCGACCCCGACATGCCCTCCCCTGTACCCCGGCCCCATGCGTGCCGCCCGCAAGCAAGCAAGGGGCGCAGTGAAGTCGTACACGGAATTCATTCACCTATATGTACTTGTAACACTGACAGTGATGATGTACCTCAGCTCGCTGCCTCGGTCCCCCGCCGCTCCAGTCCGTCACCCTGGCCCCCGGCAGCCCCGAGGTGTCACTCGCGTGCGGGCTGGCGGAGTTGCCAGGTGCGTGCGCATGTGGAGGTGCGTCAGGGATTGCAGCTAGCAGACGACAGGCAGGCGGGCGGGGTAGAGCGCATGACGATCACAAGCAGTGGTACCGTAGTAGTCGGCAGCAAGCGGGGACGCAGCAGGCCGATGCCGCCATGGCAGCAGCCCGGCGACTTGGCATGGCCGATACTTCCCGGCCGCTCCCCCCCCCCCCCCGACCCGGGGACGCCCAGGCACCCCCCCGGCCTCGCTGCGTGGCGGCCCAAGCGTCCCGGCCTCCGTAGTCCGTACGGGGGATATGCATGCGGAACGGGAAGCCAAGGCACGGGCGCCCCGGGCCCTGAGCGGGACAGGGGTGGCTTGGCGGGGGTGGAAGACGTAAACGAACCTCGGCAGGGGCTCGGCGGGAGCGGCGGAAAGGAGGATGCACGGGGTGACGGGGGCGGAGGGAGGGGGTGCGGTGATCACAGGAGAGCGCCACCTAGATACTGGGTGTGCGGCCCTGTACACAAACCCCAGGGTCACCAAGCCACATAGCCCCTGCCCAGCCGGCAACCCGAGCAATTGATGTTGATATCTTCAAACCACGGGTTACCCGGCAACCTCGAGCCCGTGTGCCACCTTGTGTGCGCCCACTGTGCTTACGTCAAGCACCGATAGCACCGATGCCGGCACAGCCCTGCAAGCCACCCCGGCCGACCCTCCTGGCGCCCCAGGCCTGGCCCCTGCTCATACGCGCTTACCGGTAGCTGCATCCCCCGAAGCCGACATGAGTATGTGAAAGGCAAGCATTTGGATTTTGTGGCAGAGGCTTTGAGTGGCGGGGCAGGGGACGAGTCGGATCTCTTGGATCTACAAGCCACCTTCCGCAGGCTGTGGGCCCTGCGCTGGGAGAACGTGTGGAAGGAAGCTTTTTGGCGCTTGGCGCTCAACGGTTTTACTGGCTTTTCAGCACATGAAGGGGGGGCCACGTGCCCATGTGAGATTGCAATGCACGGAGGTGACAGGCTGCACCACTTTTGAAAGTGTTACTTGGCTCAGGGCTTGGTTGATGAGATGTGCGCATGTCTAGGGGGCGAGCAGGGCATGCCGTGGACCTGGCCGCTTCGCCGGCTCAACCTTTGGCTTGCTCGACCTACGGAGGGAGTGGATCAGAGGGTCTGGGATGTGGTGTGTCTTGCAGCCACCACAGCCATGGAGAAGGGACGCCGATATCTTTACGCGACAAGGGAGAATGGGAACCGTCTCGGGGTGCTGAACCGAGGACGTGTGCTGGTGTCAGCTGAGTTTTGGGGGGCGCTTCACTCCTTCGCCGCGCTCAGGCCACCAAGAGGTTGGGAGACGATACCGGCGGACCACCCTTTCTTGCGAGTCTCCGATGGTAGATTGTATGTGCAGGAGCCCCCAGGCGTCCTGGCACTGATTGACGATGACTAAAGACACGGTGGTAGAATGATGAGGGGGGTTCTACGGGCCCGGCCCTAGCGACGTGGCATGACGACCGAAAGTCAGGCACGTAGCGTGGGTGTCGGTGTGCAGGTGGCACACCCAGCTCTCGCTCAACCCCTCCCCTTCTGGAGGCGGTTCCTGCTGTAACCATCGCATCCTGACTACGGTGCATGGCCCCTGCGAGTACAGTGCCCCCGACCTGGCCCCTGCTCATACTGTTTGTCCCTCAAAAGACCCCGGCGTGCGCGGAATGGCTGGTGGTGCGTGGTGTTACATGCAGGCACAAAGAGTGGTGCCGCGGCAAATGTCAGTCGCGTATTCTTCACCAGTTCGGCGCTAGAAAGGGTTCTCTTCTCTCGAGATGCGGACTCCATCAACCTCCTATCTCGCCTTACGACATATGGGTGGGCACGTATCACCGGTAGCGCATCTCCTCCTGTGCTCGCGTGCAGGGCCCAGAGGGCCAACTCTACCTGTCCGGCCACAGCAACTCTTGGGGTCCGGAAGAACACACACGGCCACACACCTGCCAGTACGCCCCGCCAGCGCAGCAGTGCAACGGCAACGGAACAACGCAACGCCAACGAAACTGAAAGAAAGTGTTTTGCCTTTATCTGCACCTGCGAGCCATTACTGGGGCGATGGCAGCAGCGCCAGCAAAACCGTTTAGGCCCCCCGCCCCGGCTTATCATTGGACCGTGCAAGAGCAGCCGTGCGCAGCGCCCTAGCTAGCGGCCAACCTGGGGTTCCGCCAACCGGCCAACCTTGGAGCCCTTATGACAGCCCTCGAGACCCGCCCCATGGTCCCCGGCCCTCCTCCTGCGCTCCCGATATCACGCCGCCTTCAAGCCCCTGCCGCACCCTCCGCGGCCCTCGCCGGGCCCCACACCTGCCACCGCACCCCGCCAGCGCCGCTCCTGCTCCCATGTTTGGGACACCGCGTGCCCGCTACCAGGTCGCTGCTCTCCTGCGTTGCAACCCTACGCGCTGCGGCCTGCCTCCCCCCGCACTGCCGCTGTCCTTGCTTGCCGGACTGCGCCCTCCCTCCCTCAAGTGCGATACTGCCCTCTCCCAGGAACCCACTGCGCTAATGCACAACGCCCAGGCACAAAACGCGCGTGGCGGCCCCGAAGCAGCCGCCAGCTCCACTCTGCGTGATGCGCCCAGCAAGAGCTTGGCCTCAGCTCAGTGAGGCTCAGCCCAAGGGGGCCTCAGCCCAAGCGGGCATCCGCCCAAGGGGGCCTCAGCCCAAGAGGGCCTCAGCCCCTGCGCAGCTTGGCGTCGCGCATGGAGGCGCGGGAGCGGGACTTGCGGGCGGTCACGGGCGGGGGCGGCGGGCTGAGCCCCTGCGCCGCCTGCTGCGTCAGGATCTGGCCGATCAGGTCGCCGCGGCTGGAGCCCACGTGCCGCCCCACCTCCTTGCCGCCCCTGCGGGGGGAGGGGGGAGGGGGTAGGGTGCAGACACCGCACGGCAGGGAAAGAGTGAGCGCAGCGGGAGGAGGGCGGAGTGCGGTGGGGGACCAAGAAGGGCGCCTTGGCGATAAAGCACAGGTGACTCACCCACGTGAACGCATGCTGGGGGCCAGGCCCGCGCCCCGGTCCTGCCCCAAACGAGCAAGCCGAGCTGGGTCCCCCTTCCAGCCCCGGCCAACTCCCTCTCTTGCCCCAAACCCTAAACCCAAACCCGTCACTCGCCTGCGCACAAGCTGGGAGTCCCCACGCCCCCTACCCCGCTCTGCCCCCGAACCCGTCGCCCAGCCCAGGCCCCCACCCCACCCCGATAACCCCGCACCCCCCTCTCACCTGAAGAACAGGAACGTGGGCACCTCGACGATGTTGAAGTCCTTGAGCAGCTCCCGCGTCTCGCCGTTGGTGTCGCCGATCAGGCGCGCGAAGGAGGCGTAACCCTGGAAGGAGCGGGCCAGAGCCACCACCTGGGGGGGGGGGAGGGGAGAGGGAGAGGAGGAGAGAGGGAGGGGGGGGGGGCGAGGAAGAGATGTGAGGCAGCACATGCGCAGGCGCCCGGGAGGGCAGCGTCTGCCGGCACCTGCCGCCTCACTGCCCTGCCCCGCCCTGCCTTCTGCAATGCCTGGCGCCTCCCGCACTGGTCTTCCGCGCGACCCCTTACCCTGCCGCGCTGCCCCTCCCCCCATCACCACGACGTACCGCCGGGAAGACCTTGATGCAGGGCCCCGCGTTGGTGAGGGCCACCTGCAGCACCTGGGGGGGGGAGGGGGGGGGAGGAGAGTCAGGGCAGGGTGGTTAGAGGCTCCGCATGCACCCACCACAACCCCTTCCCGTCCCTCTTGCCCCCAAGACGGCCCGTAGCCTTTCTCCCTCAAGCCCCTCGCCCCTCCGCCCGTGCCAAGCCCCGCCATCTCTCTTCCCTTCCCGTCCCCTTTCCTCACCTCCTCCCCACCTTCTCCCCACCAAGTAGCCCCAAAGCCCGCTCCCCCGCCACCACCCCCCTGCTACCACTCACGTTGAGGACCTTCGGGTCGGGGTTGGCGTTGAGGAAGGCGTCCAGGGAGGCCCTCGAGGTCACCTCTGCCACCAGGGTGGAGGGCTGCACGCCCCCCGAGCCGGCCCGGTCACCGTAGTACATGAGGCCTGGGGGGGGGGAGGGGGGGTGTTTGAAGCTGAGAAGCGGGAGAGCGTCTTTGGGGGGAGGGGGGCGGGCGGGGGGAGGCAGGGAGAGAAGAGGAGTCGGGCAAGGACGGGGCTAAGTTGGTGCATGTGTTGGTCGCCAACACCGACCACGCACCGAAGGATGCGCCGGCGTGGGGTTGCGTGCGTCATGTGGCCTCGTGCGCTGCAGCCCGCAGGGGCAGCCACCCGCTGCTGCCCCCCCCCTGCTCACCCTCCCACACCCCTCCCCAGTCCCCACCCCGGCCCCCCCTCGCTCACCCTCCCCCACGTTGGCCCCCATCTGCGCCACCCCCTTGTGCTCCCACAGCAGCTTGCCCTCGCGGTAGAACTAGGGGGGGGGAGTGCACGAGGGAGGCGGCACAGGGCTCAGGATCGGGACCATGCACGGGGATGGGCCCTCGGGATGGGGCGCTGAGCGAAACCCCAGCCTCAATCTCCATAGCTCCACCCAGGCTGAGTCTGGAAGGGCTTCCCGCCACGCCGGTGCATTCTGGAGCAGAGCAGTGACAGCAAGGACTTCAGCCCCCTCACCTCTGCCCGCATCTTCTTTCCTCTCCCCCCCACCCCCCACCCCCACCCCCCCACCTGCAGAGTGGGCAGCACGGTGACCCCCAGGCGCTGGAGCAAGGCCTCGCGGTCGGGGGAGCCGTCGGTCTGGGGGGAAGGGGGGAGGGGGGGAGTGTTTGTTGCTGAGCGGGAACGTGCCGACGCCAGGGAAACCTTGTATGGAGAGGTACATACGAAGGGGGAGGGGGGAGGGGGGGAGGAAGGAGGGGCGGGGAAGGGACGCAAGAGGACGGGGGCTGAAACCCAGGCCAAGCGGGGTCCAACGAAAGAAGCCAGGCGACCGGGCCAGCTCACATACACACGCCCTCCCGCAGCCCACCAGCCGCACACGTATCCGCCCTCCCCTCCCCTCCCCTTCCACCATCCATAACCCTCCCCTTCCCTTCCACCATCCATACCCCTCCCCTCCCCTTTCCTCCCCTCCCCCCACCTCCACGGACAGGAAGCGCACGTCCGTGCACTCCCGGGCGGTGCGCTGGATGACGTGCTTCACATCGGCGCACCGGGCCATGCGGGCAGCGGCCTCCTGCGGGGGGAGGGGGAAAGGGGTGTGGGGGAGGGGGAGGGGCGGAACGGTGAGGAGAGCGCGGTCGGATCTACTGCCTGCCCTACGCCCTGTCCCTCGGAGGCTCGCTGCCCCGCCCCCCTGCCCCGGGCCCGTGCCTCAGCGCATGTCTGCAGGAAGCCCTTCACCCCTGCATACCCCTATCCAACGCGCCCTACCCCGTGTCTCTACCCCTCCCACGCCCGCCCCCCCCCCCACGCCCCAAACTGGTCCACGGCAGGGCCCGAGAGAATCCAAGATCCACATCTCAGATCCTCCCCAAGCGGATCTAAGATCCACAGCCCTGATCCGCCCCACCTTCTCCGCATCCAGCTTCCACTGCAGCTCCGGCTCTGGCTCGAACAGCCCCGTCTCACACACCCGCTCGGATTGGAACTGGGGGGGGGGGGGCGGGCGAAAGGGGGGGAGCGGGAGGGGGCCAGGGTCAGGGTCAGTACCAGGCCCCTGCTCCCCAGAAAGAGCCCCGCCCTCGTCCTGTTTCCCCTGCCTGTTTGTTGCTCGCCGGGTAGTGCCTCGCCGGCCCTTGCCCCAACCCTACTGGAGCAGGCCGGGCCTTTCGCGCTGGACCTCGGTGCGCATCGGGCTCGCCGGCTGCTACACCTTTTCACTCCAATTTCCAACTGATCGAAGATCACACCCCCCCACACACACCCACACACACCCTGCCCCTCACCTCCACCACCACGAGGTCCTTGCCCGCCTCCTCCAGCTGCTGCACGAACTCCTCCTCGTCGTCGATGGACACCACACGAGACTCCACCTGGGAAGGGGAGGGAGGGGGTGGAGGGGCGTGGGGTGGAGGCGGGGACGAGGAAATTCAGGTGCTGGTGATGAGGTTCGCCAGCTCAGACGGGGCGGGGAGGAGAGGGTGCAGGTGGGAGGGGGAGGGGAGGGGTGGCGGGGGTGGAGGCGGGGGTGGGGTGGAGGCGGGGACGAGGAAATTCGGGGCACGGGAGTACAGGCGATCGCCAGCTCAGACGCCCGTCCGACTGTAGGTGGGAGTTGGGGGCGGCCTGCCTTGCGGCTCCGCCAGCGCTCCCACGCTCCCTCTTGCGCTTCCCCCTCCCCCCAGCCCTCCTCCCACGCCGAACAGGCGGACCCTGACGCCCAGGGGGACGCCAAGGGCGGGGGCATCGGCAGTCACGCACCGAGCCCCGGCGGAGGCCGCCCGCGCACCTGCTCGCTCTCCCTCAGGCGCCGCTCCATCTGCTCCTCGACCGTCTCCGTGCGCCGGACCTCGCGGCTGGCCCCGGCGGAGCGAACCAGGCGCCCGCGTGCCTCGCCATGGAATGGGGCTTCGCCTGCGGTTTGGCGACAGGAGACGGCCGTAACCTCCTGTTGATGGTGGCTATATGCAGATGCGACACCGTCGATTGCCCAACGTCACGGGAGAAAGGCCCCGGAGCTGGCGCCCGAGGAAGGGAGATGCCGGAACAAACCACCGACCTCGCCGGGCTGCCCCGGAGGCACCCGATGGCCTGCTATAGAGTACAACTTTGATGTTGGGGCCATCGGGGGCCACGCCGAGACCTCAACCGCCTCAGCATCGCTCACCTGAGATGCGTGTCGCTCGGCTGCGACGCGTAGCGAAGCCCAGAGGCACACGCGCGCTGCTCGATGGCCCGGCCGAGGCTGCGCACTGGCAGCTCGGGTGGACCGGACGCCCGCGCAGCAGACAGTTCATTGGTGCACGGGGTCCTTGCAGCGCGCAAACAGGCCGAGGAGCTGTGATAGCGGCTATTAAGTGCGTCTGGAACTCGTTCGCGACTGTGACAATAGCGATCGAGTTCTCTCGGGGCGTCCTTGGGGGCAGGTCTGCCGAATCGCAATGGTGGCGCAGTCGTGCATCAGCCATCACAGCCCGCACTTACTGTCTACGGATGCAGGTGTACACGTTTGCGCACCGAGGTCCGGCGATGGCCAGGGCCTGGGCGAGGCCGTCCCCGGGGTCGGCACCGTGCAACACCCGCGCAGCACCGTCCTGCCGAGGGCGTTCCCCTGTGCCTGAGTCTTCCTCGCTGGGAGCTGGCCTTTGGAAGCTCTCTCCCCAGGCATATTCATGGAACGGTTCAGCCGGGCAGCGATTGCGGGTGAGGGTTGCTGCCTTGCGTGGCACACGGAGGACTCTGGCCCCTTCTGGCCCCTGCTCCTCTGCGAAGTGCAACACTCGCCCAAGCCGAGACTGCATGAGCTCTTCCGCACGGGGATCTGGGCGCCTGATCCCCTCCCCCAATAGGCCCAATTACGACGGAAAGCTTCCCCTCTCGCATCGTACCACCCCGCAACACCCGCCCAGTCACCCCTGCCCCCGCCCAAGTCCGGCCAGTGCTGCATGAGCTCTTTCGCACGGGGATCTGGGCCCCTGATGATCCCCTCCCCCAGGAAAGTGCCGTTTGCGCGCGCGGCTGCCCCTAGGTTGGCCCCTGCCTCGGCGATGCACATTACTGGCACCCTGCCTCCTTCTCGAGCGTTGCGGCCGCGGCTCCGGGGATACCCTGTGCTAGCTCACCACCCAAGGCCCAGACGGTAACACAGAAACACGACTTGCTTAACGTTGGCACCAGGCGACTGGTCCACACGCTGACATGATGCACATTCCCTTGACCTCCCCCTGTGCGGCCGATTGTCCCGCACCAAGCCGGTGTGCCAGTCAGGGTTCGTGTCTATCGACCCCCACGCTGCTTCAGAGGCTGCCTCCTACGTACAGACAGCCCCTCGCAGCTCACCCAAGCCAAACACAAGATGCAAGACAGGAGAGGAGCTGAGCGCCGTGCCCGTGGTCCCCCCCAGGAAGTCCTCCTTAATTCCATGCGCCCTGTGAAGCCCTCCGCCCATCTCCCCAAGAGCCACCTCACCCCAGCTCAGACCCGTGTTATTGCAAGGACCCTCACACACAATCTCCCGCAACCTTGCTGACAAGCCCCCAACCACAAGCTCAAAGCGGGGTCGGTATGCCCAGCTAGCGCTACGCCACGGCACATGCTCAAAGCCCATGGCGCCAGGCCTTCCAACTGCTGATGTCTCTGCCCTTGCACTATCACCATGCGTTTCCGCTACCACCATTCCCAGCCCAGCGGTCAAAACACATCAATAGGACGGTGCAATGAGGACCCCGTCGAGCTCCCAAGGGGCCTGGCCGACCAGCCCATCCGCCACCACCTCCAGCCCCACACCGCCCAGCCCCTCCGCCTCCCGCCTCTGCTGCGCCGCCTCCGCCACTGCCCCCAGCGCCAGCGCCGGGCCGGACCTGCCGCAGCCCCAGTGCCCCAGCCGCACGCGCCTCAGCGTGTCGGGTGCCGCCACGCACAGCCCCAGCAGCCCCGCAGCGGCACCGGGGGGCAGGGCCCCGGTCCACGCTCCTAGCTCCAGGTGCGACGGGGAGACGGCGAAGCTGAGGCAACAGCTGCATACGGCCCTCCTCCTCGCCCTCGCAAGACGGTGAGCCCGCTACGGGGCTACGCTTCCGCCGGCTTGGGTGCAGCCGCCTCCGCTCCGGCGGACGGGAGGGGGACCACACGGACGGCCGAGAGCGCCGCGAGGGCGGCGAGGCCCTCGGCTCCCGGTGGCATCGCGCCCAGAGGCACGTGGAGCTCCCGCAGCCCCGCGAGGCCGAGCAGGGCGCCGGCCCTGAAGCCGGGCTCGAGGGGGCCGTGGAGCTCGATGCGGGCGGGGCCGTGGGCACAGGTCAGCTGGCCGGCGCTTTGGTCCGAGAAGAAGTCACGTGCCGCAAACTTGGGGTGCGGCTGGTAGGGCCCCCGAGCGCCCAGCCTCAGCAGCAGCAGGTTGGGCGGAAGCTCCAGGTCGGAGGGCGGGAGGGGCTCCGGCGCCGCCTCGTCATCGTCTGGATCTTGGTCGGCGCCCTCTTGCAGTAGTCGCCGAAACGACATGAGCGTGAGGGCGGTGAGGGAGGCCAGGCTGCCACATGCGACCAGGTCGACCGTGGGGGCGACCAGCTCCGTCAGCCCCACGAGGCCCGTGAGCGACTCCGGCCGCAGGTAGCAGTCTGCCTCGCCCTCCGGCACCTGCAGGAGCGTCAGCTGCTCGGTCGCCCGCAGGCCGGTGCCCCAGACTTTGCGCAGCGGCCCCCAATCGGGAAAGGGGTTGCTGCAAGTGAGCGTCAGCGCTGGCAGCGCCGGCGGCAAATCGTACTCCTCATCGACGCGCACCACAGCCCCATCGTCGGCCTCGTCGTCGTACTGGCGCCCGACCAGGTCCTCCGCGACCAGCTTAGTCAGTGCCTGCAGCTTACTAATGCCCGGGACGAGCAGCAGTTGGGCGTTGGGCAGCAGCAGCTCCTGCAGGCTGGTCAGCTGCGTGATGTACCGCGCCTCGAAGCTAGCGGTCACTTTGGTGAGGTCCAGGCACTTAAGACCCGGGGCGCCGGTGAAGTCCGAGATCCCATAGACTGACGCGAGGTCATCGTCATCCTCGCTGTTCTTTCCCCACCCCAGCGCCAGCACCTCGAGACGAGGCGGCAGGGTGCAGGTGGGACGCCGTCGGTCGAACTCCCACTCAGCCGCACCGTTGTACGCTATCGATGCCACCCGCAGCTCCGTTAGCGCGGACATCGCTGTCAGCCCGTCCAGGTCACCGTCCAGTTTCAGACTGATCCTGGGCAGGCGCAGCGACTGCAGCCGAGAGAGCGGACGCAGCGCGGATGCGTGAACTGCAAGGCCATACAAGTTCACGCCGGCCGTCAGCTCCAGGTGAGTGAGCGCCGGCAGCGACTGAACCAGGGACAGGACTGAAGCCAGCTGCGTGCCCCGCAGGCCGTCCTCGGAATGCAGGCACAGCTCCTGGAGGTTTGCCAGCGCCGGAGGCCCCAGCTGGGGCGCGGGGCCCTGGAGGCCGGGGCCGAGCAGCCCGGAGGCCGCCGCAGCGGGGAAGCGGCGGGCGAGGGAGGTATACGCCGGCATGGCTTTGAAGACGGCAGGGCCCTGGCCACTGCCGCTACCGCTGATCAGCAGCGCCAGCCCTACTGCTGCCCTGCACAGCGTCTCGGGGTCCCCCTGCACCAGGCGCAGTGCCCGCAGGCAGGGGAAGGCGGTGGCCACGGCGGCAGCGGTGTCCGCAGACAGCAGCTCCATACCCAGAGTGAGGGAGGTGGTGGGGAAGGAGCGCGTGCGCTGGGCGACGCGCAGGAAGGCGGTGAGGACGTGCGGCCTGGCGGGGTAACGGGGGGGATGGGCCGAGATCGTGTGGTCAAGCGCAAGTGTACGCGGGGCAGTCTGGCCCCAGGGCAGGGGTACGTAAGGGAGCGCACGGCGTACTCACATGTACTCGTGCTTGAGCGACAGGTCGACCTCCAGCGGACGGCAGCCCCGGCCCAGCGCGCCCGCCACCGCCAGCTGCTTCAGGTTTGGGACGTGCTTGTCTTGGCACAGGCCGCCGACGTCCCTCGCGCACAGCCGCGTTCGCACCCGATCGAACCCGTGCAGCGAGTCCTTGGAGACTGCGCGCAGGGCCCGCAGTTCTTTCTCGTCTACATACTGCAAGAGCTTGCTCAGAAGGTCGGGGTCGGTCAGCACCGCAACAAACGCGTTGTGATCGCTCAATGGCGCCATTGGCTTGTTACGCGTGGAGTCCGCTAATCAGTCACCGTATGGCTGCATCACCTCGCAGATGACTGCTGTGTGACAGGTAAGGCGAAAGCTGTGCGCGGTACGGGCCTGCGGGTTCGGGTCTGTCCGAGTCTGTCGTTCGGCACCCGGGCTGGCCGCAGGCAGCCGGGGGCGACACGCGCGCGTCGGGGACACGAGAGGGGGACAGCCGACACCGATCGGCTGTGAGCGCGTTGCACTAGTGAGATCCGTGCAGGGTCTGCAGCAGGGGCAGGCTGTGGGCGAGGGCTGCAGCAAGGGTGCGTCTAGTGCGTCGGGGGGTCCGGGAGCAGGCAGGGGGGTGCCGTGGATAGTGCCAGGACCGAGGCAGGGGACGGTCTGCGAGAGCGTCCCGGAAGGCGCGGCAAGGACCTTGCTCGACGGCAATGCCTTGTCCCGGGCCGCAGCCCACACACCTGCGTCGTATCGAGCTGGCCTTGGAAGGACGCTGCGAGCCCCCGTTTGACTTGCGACCGTCGCTGAGGCGCTCTCCGCCGTGAGCAGAGTCCGCATACTGCGGCACGGGTTGCGTGGCTGACCCTGCGGGCGTCAAGCTTTCATCGTCCTCGACCGCCGCGAGCGTGGGGTGGCCCTTCCGTTGCGGCACCATTGATGGGACCCTGTCTGTCCACGCCCCCCATCCGATGTTACACCAAGCAACAGATCAAGTGCAACGCGCCGAACTGCCCATCACACCTAAATTGATGCACACAACGCAACCCGCCCCACGCCCCACGCCCGCCGCTGACCCACAGCACTTGCACGCAGCCAGCTTCCGTTCCAACGAGACGGGAGCATGCGCGCATGGGGCACGGGCTTCCCGGGCCTTCACACAGGCCCGTACGTTCCCAGCGGGGACGGAGGTGCCTGCTGTATTCTCCGGCCTCCCCTTACCCATACTCATACTGCCATACGGTACGATACATGCCTACTACCGTACGTCTGTGACCTCCATCCGTTTATGACCGGTGCGCCCCGAGCACCCCTGCCACCACCGGCCCCTGCATACCCATGCCACGCCTGCCACCTGTCCCTGCCCCCGCCACTCTGATGGAGCTGCAAAGCCCAGAGCCAGCCTCCATCGAGGGTGGCTACCACCACCCAAGCCATGGATGGTTCCGTGCAGCGCTATTAAGCCGGGACTCCCGCCTCGCTGTAAAGCCGCACTGCCCCTATGATAAACAATAACGACCGCGCCGCCCGAGCGCTCGAGCGCGGCGCCAGCAAGCCCTGCAAACAATCCAGCCCCCCCCTGGCTTATTCGAAGCCGAAGGCCCCCTGTAAGAGTAACCACGCGCCACAGCTTCCAACAAGTCACATAGGGCACCTAGGGCTTCAGCACACGGTGATAGACGCCGACGGGTTTACCCGCCAGGTAAGATAGCCAAGGTGCCAGGCTCACGCAGTCTCGCCCCCCTAGGGCCAAGGCCTTGTCAAGTTGTCATCTTTTCACGCAATCGTCTGCGCGTACCAGCCAGAGCCGGCCTAGGCTGGCGCTGCAGCGCCCAAGGCAGGAGCCGCGGTTGACCGGCTCCTCCCGCCTCGAAATCCCAAAAGCCGCGAAGCAAATCCCGCAAGCAGCAAAGCAAATACAGCAAAGCCAGCCCCGCCCAGAGACAAGGGCAGAGGCAAGCAAGAGGCAAACGCATGGGAGTGGATAACGTTGTCAGGGGCAGATATGGTGGAGGAGCAAGCTGCCCCATTCTGCCAGGTGCGTCTATCACAGCGGAAACCCAACGCGTTGTGGGCGAACAGTGCCGTACGTCGTCCGAACCGAGCAACGCCCACGTACAGTCGTGCTCACTCATGCTAGTCCACGCCTTGCAACTTACCGCAAAGTCCCGCACTAAACCGTGACGTTTTGGCCTTTGCGCATTGCATGACAGATGCAGCAGTGATTCGAAGAGCTCGAAGGCTCAAGCAAAGCGCCCGCAGAAGCAGCAGCGCTGGTCGACCATCCATCCAGACATCGTAGATTCGTAGTACATCAAGATATGGCGTTCAAACCCTGGTCGACGACGGTCGACACCCGGTCCCGGACGAGCAGACCCAAGTGCCACGCAACGCAGCAACAAGCGCGCCGAAAAAGTGTGTTGTTGATGATGATGCATGGTTCCTCGGTCGCCATTCATGGTTATAACCTTGCGGTGCCCAGTACCCCGTACGAAGGTCCCCAGACCAACGGCGCATCCCCCCACAGAAAACCGGAACACGTGTGTAACCCTTTCAGTCCAGCAACACTTCCAGTCTAGCAACAGCCCCCCCTTCCAAAACGCGCACACCACTCCCAGTCCAAGCCCCAGAGTCCCGCAGGCCCTGCCGACCGGCGGCGTGCGCGTCCCCTGAGTGTCCCCTGTGCGGTCTCTCCCATATACCCACGGCGCCCTCACGCGCATGCCCCCCCCTCCCTCCACGCCTCGCCCCCAGCCCCCCACCAGCGGACAGCGGCGCTGGCTAGGGGACAGAGGAGCAGCCACTGCTGCCTCCCGGGCCCACACGGGCAAGCGACACCGGCTGTCGGCCGTCGCCTCGCGGCCCTCCGCGCTTCTGCGCCTGCGCTCCAGCCGCCCGGGAGGTCCCCACCTCCAAACCCCTTTCCCTCCCCTTTCCCCACGTTGCAGGGATGGGGGGGAGCCCGGGGGATTCGGCGCTGGAGGCACCCGGCCGCCCGGCGGCCCGGGGCCTCGGCACACGGCAACGCTCGGTCCAGGGCGCCCGCTAGCTGCCCTCCACGCCTGGCCGTCAGTGCCCGGACAGCACGCCCCACTCCTCCTCCTCCTCCTCCGCAGCTGATGATGCAGCCGCTCGAGTCCAGCCCCCAGCCCATCCTTGCCTCTTCCGCGTCCTCTCAGCTCCAAGCCTCCTCGGGGGCTCGGCGCTTGCGGCGCCCGACGGCTGTGGGCTCCCAGCATGCACAGCGGCCGCCAAGCATCCGTGGGCCCCTGGCCCGCCCCTTCAGCAGATGACGCAGCCACACAGGGGCGCCTCAGCATGCCAAGCAGCCGCACAGCACTTTGTGGCGCCCTGGACCGCGCAGCAGCAGCGGCCCACAACGGGTGACGCAGCCGCCCAGCAGCCGTGCCCCCCTCCTCAGCAGATGACGCAGCCGCACAGGGGCTCCTTCACCAGCGCCTGCATGGCCCCCGGCACCCCCGCCGCCACCAGCGCCTGGAGCCGGGCACGGACGTCGGACATGGGGGGGCGCTGGGCCTGGGGGTGGGGGTGGGTGGGGGTGGGGGTGCGGGTGGGGTGGGGACGGTTGGGGTTGGGGTTGGGGTAGGTGTGTGGATGATGGTGGGTGGTGGGTGATGGTGATAGGGGTTGGGAGGGGCGTGTGCGGCGGGGAGAAGGCTCGTGGGTGGCTGGTCTGGGCGGCTCGGCCCAAGGCGTACGGCACTCCCCTCCTTGCCCCCGTCCGTTCGCCCCTCTGCCCTTCGCGCTTCCCCCAAAGCCCAAAGCCTCCGCCCCGTTCCCTCCTCCCCCCCTCCCGCCCCCCTCACCGGCTCCTGCGCCCAGCACTGCGCCACCAGCTCCCGCACCGCATCCGGCCATGCCTCGGGGATGGGCGGGCGGTACCCGGTGGACACCTTGTGCGCGTACGACTCGATCTCCTCCTCCGTACCGGCCAGGGAGATGGCGCACACCTGGGGGGGACGGGGGGAGGGGGAGAGGGAGGAGGGGGAAAGGGGGAGTGGGGGAGAGGGTGAAGGGGAGGGCAGGGCGCAAGGCGGATGCAGGGCGCGAGACGCGCAGCGACGCACGCCCCGCTCCATCCGGGTTGAGAGCATATGCGGACGGTTTTGCAAGGCAGGTTTGCAAGGCAAATTTGCAGCATTGAGTCGACAACGCTCTCGGCCCCTATCGCTGCCCAAAATAAACGCTGCCCTTCACTCTTTGTCCCAACCGTGCTCTTCCTCCCCCCTCTCCCTCTCCCTCACCGTTTGGTAGCGGGACAGCAGCTCAAAGAAGATGACGCCAAAGCTGCGGGGGCCGGGGGCGGGTAGAGGTAAGAGGGCGAGACGAATGCGTCGGTACGGTGAGGCGGCGCGCGGTCTTGTACGGCAGTACGGCACAGCACAGGCAAGCGCTGGCCACTCAGGACTTGCCAGTCGAGATGGACTACCCCCCCAAAGAAGTACTCTCTCCTCGTCTCCCCCTGTTTGCCCCCCTCCCCCCACCTGAACACGTCCACCTTCTCCGTGTACGGCTCATTGCGGTACATCTCGGGGGCCCTGGGGGGGTCAGGATTGGGAGGGGGCCAGGGTTGGGAGGGGACAAGGGAACGGTGACGTGGGACGTTGGGGAGGGCCTGGGAGCCTGGTTTATACATCGCACCAGTCGATCGCCGCAAGCTCCGTTCCGTTCGTGCTTTCTCCCAAAATCCTAGTTTGAGAGACCAATCCAATCCGGTTCCCCTTCCCTTCCCTTCCCTTGCCTTCATCCCTCCCTCCCCCCCTGCCCCCCCCTCACATGTACATGTAGCTCCCCGTGCGCCCCGACAGGTCCTGGGGGGGCAGCGTGGGCGCCAGCGCAGCCGCCTTCTGGGCCAGTCGGAAGGTCTCGTCCCACAGGTCCTGCACTGTCTGGGCCCTGACAGGGGGGAGAGGGGGGTGGAAGGGGAAAGCGGGAGGAGGGGGAGGGGACGAGTGAAGCGGATTAAATCGGGGATAGGTTTCGCTGCCGGGTTTCCCTTTGCGGGTCTTCACTGGCGCCTGACACGGGCCTGCGTGTCACCCTCCCTGCTGAGCTCCCTTTACCATCTCCCGGCCCCGCCCCCCCCCCGCTCACTCCTTCTTGCGCCGGGTGCTCATGAGCCGCTGCAGGCCGCCGCCCCGCCGGGTCACAGTGCTCTGGGAGCGCTGCGGGGGGGGGGGGGGGGTTAGGCAGAAGGGAGGGGAAGGGGGGAGGTGTTGGGGGGAGGACAGGCACGCAGCAGGCGCGCAGTCCGATGCAGGGGGAGGCAAGTGGTAATGGTGGGGAGGCAACGGTCCGGTTTCCTGCTGCCCCCAGCATTCCTCCCCCACCTGCAGGCAGCCGCGGCCACAAAACCCCCTTCCCCCCCCTCCAACAACGCACTACCACGCAGTCCTCCCGCCCCTGCAGGCAGCCGCTGTCACTATCCCCCATCCCTTGAACCCCCTCCTCCCTCCGCCCCTGTCACCCACGTCTCCCACTTCCCCCCCCCCTCCTTCCCCTCCCCTTCCCCCCAACCCCCTGCCCTCCCCTTTCTCCCCCCCCCCCACCTGCAGGCAGCTGGTGTCTGCTGCCGCCAGCCGCTCCGCCAGGCCTCGGTCGCGGGGTCGCACCAGAGCCACCAGGCCCTGGGGGGGGGGGAAGGTAGGAGGGGTTAAGGGTGTGTGTGTCTGAAGTTGAGCGGGAGTGAGGGGTTTAAGGGTGATCCCCGACGGTTGCGGGGTGGTGATTGATGGGCAACCGGGGGTGAGCATGACATGGATGACGGCCATGTCGCGCTCTCTCACGGCCAAACACCACCCGTCTCCACCGATCTCCCCCTTCTTTCCCCCCCGCCCCCCCCCCCAAAAGGCTCACGAAGTCCGCTATCTTGGCCTCCGCCGTTGCCGGGTCGCTGCCCTTGAGCAGTACGTTCTCCAGCTTGAGGTCCCGGTGGATGACCTGGGGGGGGAGGGAGGGGGGGGAGGGAGGGGGGGTTAGAAAGAGGGAAGGGGGGAGCACGCGGAGCTCTCTCCTCCCACTCAGCCCGGCGTCCCAGCGTTTTCCGCTCCTATCCCCTCCGTCAGTGCCCTGTTGCCCCTCCCCCCGCCAACGAAGCCCCACGCACCACGGGGCGCGCCGAGTGCAGGTACTCCAGGCCTGGGGGGTCGAGAGGGAGGGAAGGGCGGGGGCAGGGTCGTGGGGGCAGCTCGGTGGTGCCGCGGGCGCATCCGCCCCCAAAGGAGCTGTACTCCTCCGCCCCGCCCCTTCTGCCCCCCCCCCACCTCCGCAGCCCAACGAATCAAGGCCGGCGACAGCGAGCCCCCCTCCACCACCCAACCTCCCTCCCTCTCCCTCCCTCCCCCTCCCTCTCCCTCCCCCTGCCTACCGTCCTCCCCCTCCCTCCCTCCCTCCCCCTCCCTACCGTCCTCCCCCTCCATCACCCAACCCTCCCTCCCTCCCCCTCCCTCCCTCCCCCTCCCTCCCTCTCCCTCCCTCCCTCCCTCCCTCCCTCCCTCCCTCCCCTTCCCTCCCTCCCCCTCCCTCCCTCTCCCTCCCTTCCCCCCACCTCCCTCTCCCTCCCCCTCCCAACCCCCCACCCACACACGCCCGCTCACCCTCCGCCACGTGCAGCGCCCAGCGGAACGCATCCCCGGTGGTGTACACCTGCCGGGTCACCTCCACCATCTGACGGCTCACCACGCGCTTCAGGGTGCCGCCGTCCATGAACTCTGGGGGGGGAGGAGGGAGGGGGGAAAGGTTCAGGGGTTTAGGGGGCAGGCAAAAGGAGGTGGGAAGAGGAGGGAAAAAGATGAGAGGGAGGAGGTGGGGCTGGGGGTTACAGAGTGAAGAGGGGCGTGCCGCCGTCCATGAACTCTGGGGGGGGGAGGGGGCGGGGAGGCAAGAGGAAGGGGGGAGAGCAAGGGTCTTTGAAGCTGGAGCAAGGGAGGAACGGGGAGGGGCCGGGGCTGATAGAGGGAGGGAGAGGGTGCCCCGGTCGATCTCTGGGGCGGAGAGAGGAGAGGTTGAGGGGTTGCCCTCGTCACTAGCCGCCCCCCACCCGCCCCTCGAGCCCGCCCCTCCTGCGGGAGACCTCTCAGCGCAATGACCCCCCTCTTCTCCCCCCCTCTCCCACCCACTGTCTCTTCATCAGCTGCGTTTCCTGTCAGGCGATGCTTCCCCGGCGCAGACGACGCAATCCCGCTCAGTCAACAACAGCCCTCCTCCCCTCCCTGACCCTGCACCCGCTCATTCCCCCCTCCCTTCCCCCCGCCTCCCCTCCCCCCCGCCTCCCCTCGCCCCCGCCCCCCCCCCTCACCCTGCACCAGGAACATGGTGCGCCTCCGCGCCTCCTCGCTGGACGCATCCGTGGACCCCACACCGATGTACTCCACAATGCGCCTATTAGGGGGGGGGTAGGGGGGGGGAGGGGGGGGGGCGGGTTGAGGTCGGGGATTACAGTCAGGAGGAGCGCGATTGAGTGTGGCGGGTGGGGGTAACAGGGCTGCACTCCACAATGCGCCTTGGGGGGGAAGGGGGCGGGAGTGTGTGTGAGGGGGGGGGGAACTCGGGTGGGGGCCAGGAGCGCCACATGGCTGTGCCCCTCCACCGAGCCCGCCTCCGGCACCGGCACTCCGCACTCCGCGCTCCGTCCCGCGCAACAACTTCGCCGCCTTGGTCCACCCCTCTCCCCCCTCCCCCTCACTTGTTGGCCAGCTTGCGCTGCACCGACACCTCGTTCATGAAGGACTCCAGGTCGCCCTGACAGGGGGGGGAGGGGGGAGGGGGGACACGTGGGGGGGGGGGGGTTGGGAGGAGGGGGGGACAGGACTGGGCGTTCATGAAGGACTCCAGGTCGCCCTTTGCGGGGGGGAGGAGGGGGTAAAGGAGGTGTTCGTGGGGGGAGGGGTTACACGCTGGCCAGGAGGGAGCGTTCGAGCGGAGCCAGCGTTCCGGCGACGGAGAGTGGCAGGCGGGTGCAGGCGGACGAAGCAGCTGTCACGGCATGCCGACACAGCATGCCGTACCGTGCCGTACGGTGTCGTACCTGGTGGTTGACGATCTCGGGTTTGAGGCGCTTGACCGCCACCACGCGGCCGGCGGGGGGCCCGGCCGGGGCGTCCGCTCCGTACTTGGACAGGCCGTTGGCGGTTGTGGCGGTGTTGGAGGGGGCTAGGGGCTCCTCGGGGGTGTAGATGGCCTCCTCCACCACCTGAGGGGGTCAGGGGTCAGGGGGAGGGTCGGGGGGTCAGGGGAAGGGTCAGGGGGGATATGGGGCGAGGGGCGAGGGGCGAGGGGCGAGGGCGAGGGGCGAGGGGCGAGGGGCGAGGGCGAGGGGCGAGGGGCGAGGGGCGAGGGGCGAGGGGCGAGGGGCGAGGGGCGAGGGGCGAGGGGCGAGGGGCGAGGGGCGAGGGGCGAGGGGCGAGGGGCGAGGGGCGAGGGGCGAGGGGCGAGGGGCGAGGGGCGAGGGGCGAGGGGCGAGGGGGTTTAGTTGGCCTCCTCCACCACGGGAGCGGGGGATTAACAAGGGGGGTGTTAGGAGCTGAGCGGGATCTCGTCGCCTGCGCCAGAGAAGCATACCGTTGCTGGGGTGACGGGGGTGGAGGGGTCGGCGGGGAGGTGAGTCCCGGGGGGTCAGCACCTCCAGCCGACAGTTCTTCTGCCGCCAGCTCCAGGGAAGCCCAGCGCAGTTTCTTGCCCCAATGCAGCCCGATGCATACCATGTGCCCCGGCCGATCGCAACCCCAGTACACCTACCTGGCTTTGCCCGTGCCCCTCCCCCGCTCCGCAGTACTCATCCCACCACCCCACCCTCACCGCGAATGCGCCCTCGCCCAGGCGCCGCACGGTCTTGAGCTCCGAGGTCTGAGGGGGGGGATGGATGGGGCGGCGGCGGGGAAGAGGTGAGAAGGGAACAAGGGGCGAACCGGTGAGCATAGCCAGTCTCCCGCTGCCGGGATGAGCGCTAGCCACCGGGCCCGATCACACGGTGCGTGGAGTCGGCGGTGTTTGTTGCTGAGGGGGATCGCGTCAGGAGGGGTGATGGGAGCAGGGGGTGGCTGGCCAGGGGGTGCGTGACTGGGCCCGTGCCTGCGCGGCTGCCGGGGTCCCCCGAGTGGCACGCAGTGCCCACCCGCCCCGGCCTACCCCCACCCCTGGCCCTCAGGTGCACAGCGCGAGCTGTAGGGGTGAGCTGCACCAGTGACCTGTACGCCCCTGAGCTTCCCACACAGCGCGCCTGCCCCTCACGCCAGAGCCGTATGGTACGGTACCCCAGGCACACGCCCTTCAGCACATGGGAGATGCATCCAGAGCTTCACAAAGTGTCCTGGTTGGGCCTCGGTGGGGCCCGGTGGGGCCCGGTGGGGCCCGGTGGCTTCCCCCTCAGCCCCCCACCCCATCCCCCGCCCCCGCACCCCTCCGCACCTGGATGACGTTATCCGAGTTGCCCATGTCCCGGAGGGTGTTGAAGCCCTGGGGAGGGAGGGGGGGGTTCAGGAGGGGTGTGTTGAGATCCGTGGGGGGGACCGAGGTGTGTGTGTGTGGTCAGTGAAGGGCTGCTGGGTGGGTGCAGCGTGCGGGGGTAGCCGAGGGACAGGCGGCCCAAGGGGAAGCCGCCCCGGGCTGTCGGCCTGCGCTGCGCTGTCCACAACCCCCGGCCCCCGCCCGCTCAACCGAGAATCCCATTCCGCCGGCCATCGCCGCCAGCCCTATCGCCCACTCCAGCCCCTCTTGCCCTATCACCCTTTCCTGCCCCCCTTCCCCTACCGCCATTGCTGTCTCCCAGCCCCTCTCTCCTTGACACCCTCCGCCGGCCCCTCTTCGCCCATCACCCTTTCCTGTCCGCCCCTCTTTCCCCCATCCCCCTGCCCCCCTGCCCCCCCCCCTCCGCGCCTCCGACACCCGGGTGGACAGCCCCTGTTTCCCTAACGCCATTGTACTCTCCCAGCCCCTGTTTCCCTGCCACCCTTTCCTTGCCCCTCTCCCCCCCCCCCACACACGGGCCGCACCTTGGACACTCGGGTGGACAGACGCACTTGGTTCCCCACGTCTTTGAAGCTGGGGTTGAGGAGGGGGGTAGGGGCATGGGTGGATGAGCAGGAGAAGGCTGGGTTGTTCGTTGCAAAGGGCATGCCGGGATGAGCAGAAGCGGGGGTGAGGATGGGGGACGAGGCGGGCAGATGAACAGAGCACCAGCTTGGGTGGGGCTGGGGCGAGGCGGTAGGGGGAGCAAGGGGGCAGCGAGCTGAGCAGGCAGTGGTGCGATCTGCAGGCTTATTGGGCAGGTTTCTTGCGAGGAAAGGCCAAGGAGCAGGGGAGGAGGGGAGGAGGGGGCATGGGCGGTGCTGCGCAGAGGAGGCCGAGACGGGTTGGACGCAGGGAGCCGGGGGCGACACAAGTACGCCGGGGACACGAGAGGGGGACAGTCGGCACCGATCGGCCGTAAGCGCGGTGAACTAGTGGGATCTACGACGGATCTGCAGCGGGGGCAGGCTGTGGGCGAGGGCTGCAGCAAGGGTGCGTCGGGGGGTCCGGGAGCAGGCAGGGGGGGTGCCGTGGATAGTGCCCGGACCGAGGCAGGGGACGGTTTGCGAGAGCGTCCCGGAAGGCGCGGCAAGGACCTCGCTCGACGGCAACGCCTTGTTCCCGGCCGCAGCCCACACACCTGCGTCGTATCGAGCTGGCCTTGGACGGAGGCTGCGAGCCCCCGTTTGACTTGCGACCGTCGCTGAGGCGCTCTCCGCCATGAGCCGAGTCCGCATACTGCGACACGGGTCGCGTGGCCGACCCTGCGGGCGTCACGCTTTCATCGTCCTCGACTGCCGCGAGCGCGGGGTGACCCTTTCGTGGCGGAACGGGCGCCAAGTGGAGTGGATTCACGACGACTTTCTCGTGAGGAGCGTCCAGCTGTGTTTCCGTCATTCTGTCTGCACTGCTAAGCGTCTAGGTCACGGGGAGCGTGCGTCGCGGGCCGAGCGGCAGAGAAAGAACTCGCGACGTCGGTTTCCGAGGTCGTGTCGCGAGCGCCGTAAACAGCCTAACTGCTCTTGTGTCAAACAACAGGTAGCTAAGGGTAATGCCCCGGAAGGAGGTCGCAGCGCCGTGTAGCGGGTGGAGTATTGGCCTTTGCCGCTCAAGCGCCCCTTGCCAGCCGTTGGGGCCGACGAGAGTATGAGTAGTGGCAACGGCAAGAGCACGCGGCTCACGCGGGGCGGTTGTCATGTGGGGCGGCAGTCCTGCTCAGTGACCGTCTGTCGTGATTTCTGCGCAGCTCAGTGTGACCGGGTGCCGACCGCGGGCTTCTCCACAACGAAGCATTTTCTATCCTGCGCTACCTGCCATTGCTCTTGGCGAACGGCGTGCCGACGTTTTGGCAGGATGCCGCACTGTTCGACGCCTGCGGCCACGCTCTCTCGCTTGGCCGCTGAGCCGCAAATATGAGAACCAACCGGTGGAGAGTGACCGGGTTCACGGCGCGGCTACTCAACCGCCCAGGTTGGGTTACGAAAGTGCCAATGCCCTTTGATGACCTTGGGTTGGCTGGACTGGCAGTCTGGCAACCCTTGCATGCTGCGTTCCGAAACGCGGAAGTTTGAGAAATCAGCTCCTGACCCTGGGTTGGCTGGACTCCGCACACGGAGCAAAGGTGCACGGCATCGCAGCTCCGGCCCACGAGCCCATCCCCCGAGCTGTGGGGGTAGGTCGCGCACATCGCTCTTGCTCGCTAGCGACGCTCCGGCCCCCACACCTCCGCTCCGCCGCTTACTACAGAGCGCCAACAGCCCGCGAGGCCGTGACCCATCCTCGTCTTACCAATAGCCCATGACCGTCCTGCACAGGCCGCTCAACTCCTCATTCGCACGGTCAGTCCAAGGCCCCCGCCCCGTCCAGATAGAATCAGTCAGCAGGTCCCACGCTTGCGCAAAATACAGTGATGTCAACAGCAACATTCCCCAAGCAGCCACAGCGCTCCTGCGCAACCCGTCAGCCACGACCACTCCAGCCCGCCCCCCGACCCCGAGGCCCCGACCCCCGCCCCCCCCTGCTGCACTCCCGCCCTCCCGAGCCCAGCCACTCCACGAAACAGCCTGCACTCCGCTCCCTCACTCCCATCAACCCATGGGAAGCCCCTCCGTCCCTCCAGCTCCCACCCCTCGCCCAGTTGCGCCCCCGACTCCTTTCCCCCGGCCCCGCCCCTCACTCGAGCAGCTGCCGCACCGCCGCCTCCGCCTCGGCCTCCGCCTCGCCCGCCCCGGGCCCCCCCGCCGCCCCGCCGCCCCCCGCCTCCCCCTCCGCCTCCGCCGCCAGCTCCCCCACCGCCGCCCCCAGCCCCGCAGCCAGCTCCAGTGCCTCGGCGTCCTCCAGCTGGGGGGGTGGGGGGGAAACAGGGGGAGGAGGGGGGGAGGAGGGGGGGAAGGAGGAGAGGTTGAGGGGTAGCGAGGTTGGGGTGAGGGGCAAGGGCTGAGGGCGGGCATGGGGGCAGGTTCTAGGTCCGGCTTTGGGTCTGGGTTTGCTTGGAACGGCGATAGACCACACGCTACCCCTCTGCCCTCGTCCGCATCACGTGACAGGACCGGGCAGGCGGCCGCTCACCTGTCCCCTGCCGTACATGTCCCTCAGGTCGCGCACGTGCAGCACCAGGCCCGCCGCACGCTCCGCACGTGCAGAGACACGCAGGAAGTCGGACAGTCGCCTGGGGGTGAGGGGTGTAAGGGGTGTAAAGGGTGGGGTGGGGGTGGGTGGGAGAGAAGAGGGGATAGGGAGGGGTTGGGGGTTGGGGGTGGAGCTTGCCAGGGGGTGGGGGAAGATCACAAGCTCCACCGCCCCTTCTCTACGCCCCGGAGGCCCGGACCTGTCTCCCCTCCCGCGGGCCCTGAACGCCTGCGTCCCCTGCCCCCTAGCCATCCCCGCTCCGCTTAGGGACCCCCGCATCCCGGCCGGCTTCCGTTAGGGACTCGGCCCCCTCCCCCTCCCCTCCCTCAGCGCCTCATGAACTCCTCGTGCGCCCTCCGCCGCCTCCCAAACCCGCACCGTAATCCCAGGTTCCCAGCCCCCAATTTCCCTACACGCAGCCCTCCTCGCCCTCACCCCCCCCTTCTCCCCCCCCTCTCCCCCCCTGTCTCACTGCCGCATGACCGCCTGGTGCGCCGCCAGCAGCCGCCGGAAGGAGCCTTCGCTGCCCCCCGCGGCGGCGGCGGCCCCCTCCAGGGCGGAGGCGGCGGAGGACAGCCGCTCGGCGTGCTCGTAGTCCTGGGGGGGGAGGAGGGGGAGGGGTTGCGGAGGAAGGGGGTTGGGGCGAAGGGGGTGGGTGGGAAGGGGAGGACAGGAGGTGGGGTGAGGCGGGCGGCGGCACCGGTAGAGGTGAGGGGCATGGTAGAGGTGAGGCCCTCCGGCTACACCCCCCTCCCCAACGCGCGTCCGCTCCCAAGCTCGACACTAGCCAGCTGGGCACTGACTGCAGCCCGACACGGCCTCGGGGCGCCCAACCGCCCCAACCGCCCCAACCGCTCCAACCGCCCCAACCGCCTCAACCACCTGCATGCCCTCCGCCAGCTCCCTCTGCGCCCGCAGCAGCGCCCCCTCCAGCGCCGCCGCCCGCGCCAGGGCGGCCGCGGAGCTGAGGTTGGACGCCAGGGCGGCGGCGTCGGACAGCACGGCGCGGTTGGCGGCCCTGCGGGGTGGGGATGGGCGGGTGGGGAGGGGGGGAGGAGAAGCGGGGTGGAAGGGGTGAGGTCGGGGTGTTGGAGCCGAGCAAGGGAAGGGAGCAGCGGCGAGGAGGGCACAGCACGGCGCGGTTGGCGGCCCTGCGGGGTGCGGATAGGCGGATGGAAGGGAGGAGAGGAGAAGCGGTGTGGAGCAGTGATGGGGTTGAATAAGGGGAGGGGGCAGCGGCGGGAAGGTGTGAGGGCATGAGGGCATGAGCCAAGGTCCACAGGGCGCGAGGCCAGCCTCGGAGCAGGGGATGGACCCAGGGACTCAGTCGGTAGGGCATGCCATGCGCTAGAGCCCTAATCCCATCCCATCCGCTCCCCTCCGTCCGCGCCTGCATGCCGACAGCTGCTCCGCCGCCCGCGCCTCCTGCGCCTGCGCCGCCCCCGCCAGCGCCCGCAGCTCCCGCCGCAGAGCCAGCGCCTGGGACTGAGCGGACAGGGCCTAGGTGTGTGTGTGGAAGGGGGAGGAAGATGGGAGGAAGGTGAGAGGAAGCGGAAGGGGCGGATGCAGTGCAGTTTCCCCCAGTTGCAAAACGCCACAGTCGTTGCGCCCTGTCCCACATGTCTGGACCCGCGTGAGGGGCGCACCCAAAGTCCTCTGCACCTGTCATTCACCCCGTCGCATCGCTCCCCTCCCCTCCCCCCCCCTTTCTTTTCATGACGAATCGCTGCCCCCTCCCGCTGTCCCCACCTGCCCCAGCATGGTCCGCGCCTGTGCCGCCGTCTCGACCCTCTCCTGCGCGCAGCGGGTAGTGGGCAGGGGTGGGGCAAGCCAGAGTCAAGGGCGGTACGCACCGCTGCATAGCCGCGGCGCTGGCAACCCATGCCCAGACGCAATGTCCAGTCCCAAGCCGTCCGTTGCCAAGCGTCCGTTGCCAAGCCAGTCAGCAGCTGCCCCCGCTGGGCCTAGACGAACTCCACGGGCTTCTGAACGCAACACGTGGTCACATGGAGCCAGCCGTTGCCATCGCCCCGGCTGGACGCCCTGAACCCGGGCTCGACACGTCAGCATGGAGCCAGCACGCCGGGTAACACCGCCCTTAAGACCCTCCCGCTCTCCCGCAGACCCTCTCCCCCCACATACACACCGCGCCCCCACCAGCTCCAGCCCGCTTCAGCCCACAATCCAGTACGTATCCAGGATAAAAGGGCCAGCCCCTTCCAGCCAGGGTCTCGCTTTCTGCAATTGGCACACACCGCCCCCCACCCCCCCACCTGCAGTGCCTCCATCTCCGCCGCCAGGCGGGCGATGGCGGCTGCGGCGGCGGCGGAGAGCGCCCGCAGCTCCGCACCCCGCTCCATGAGCTGGGCGGCCTGGGGGGGGGGGAGGGTGAGAGCGTTGGGAGCATGGGGGTGGGGTTGCAGTTGGGGGTGGGCGGTGAGTGGGGTGGCTCGCCTGGCGACAGGTCATGCCAACGACCCCCGCAGCATCGGTACGGTACCCTGGTGCCTGACCTGCCCCTCCCCTGGCCTGCCAGGCCCCAGCCGCCCACCTGCTCCTGCCGTACCGCCGCCTCCACCGCCGCCAGAGCGTCCGCCTGGTCCTGCGCACAGCACACACAGCATGGGGACAGCCGGACGTATATGGCACCAAAAACATAGCGTGAATGTTACGCGGGCGGCCGCACGCACAACGCTCGCCGCGGCGGCCAGGGCGCTCCCCGCCCAGGCGAACAACGCTCGGGCCGCATCTGCGTCCATGTGCAACAAAAGGCAAAAGTGCACTTTCTGATGCCTAGGCACCATGCCGCTCCCCCAGCGCACGCGTGCACGCACCTGGGCCTCCCGGGTGCCTGCCTCCAGCGCCCCCGCCCGCCACCCCAGCTCGTCCAGTCGGGCCCGGGCGACCGCGGCGGCTGCGTAGTCCCCCCGGGCGGCGGCGGCAGACCGCTCCGCATCCACCTCCCGCACCGCCTCGCTGCGCAGCCGGGCGGAGGGCGAGTACAGGACGACAAAACGGACTGAGTGCGCGGCTGGGCCTCCTAAAGGCTGGTTAAGCAGACAGCGGCATGGTGAGACGTACGTCTTTACTACTGCAGCGGTCGCCTTTCTGCGCAGTCGGGCGGCAGCCGAGTACCGCAAATCATAAGACGACTGGCGCCGGTAACTAGCATCAGTGCAAGGGTTCGGCCGAGCTTCCGTCCACACAGAACAGCCATACACACAGGCAACCCCAGCCTGCCCAACGAGCCCCCTGCCCTCAGCGGCCCTCAGACCACCCCCGCCCGCCCCCACCGCGTCGCCGCCAGCTGCCGCTGCAGCGCCGCCGCCGCCTCCTGTGCGCGGCCCCGCGCCTCACTAGCTGCCCGCAGGTCCCGGCCCGCGGACATCGCCTGCTCCGTCAGGGCCTGCGGGTGAGATGTGGTGAGGGGGCGGGGTTGGCGCGCAAGACCGTGCACGGTTGGGTGCGTGCAAGGGGGCTTTGGAAGGACATAAGGAGGCGCTGGGATGGGCGAGGGTCTCACTGTCGATGGCAGGCCGCAAGGGCAGGGTGCATGCAGTCCACGCGGGAGGCCCATGCCGGCGCCCCATGCCCATACCCATGCTGGCAACGCCCCATTCCCTGGCCTTGTGCCGGGCATCTCCCCTGGCCTCCTCCGCAACGGCACACCTTCCCGTGCCTGCGGATCCTGCCCGGGGCCCCGTATGTCTGACCTGCCACCTGGACCAAGCCCAAAGGATCGGCCCTCGGCCTGCGTTCCCCATGGGCCGTGGCTAACCCGCCACCAGCGTGGCCCCAACGGCAGTACGGCACCCTACCTGTACGACGGGCGCCGCCACCGCCGTGATGCTGCACGACTGCAGGTCAGACAGGGAGGTCCCCGCCTCCGTCTTGTGCTGAGCGCCTGGAGCCGGCGGTGCCAAGGGCCCGGCCCGCTCCGCCTCATCATGCGCCTCCCCACCACCGGGGGCCCCATCCAGAGCCTGGGGTGCTGCCCCAGGGCCCGCCCCCTGCACCCGGGCCGGCGGGGGCACAGCGCCGCGCGTCGTGCCCGCGGCTCCCGCCTCGCGCGGGCCGCCCGACGGCAGCTCCTCCGAGATCTCTTGTCCAAACGTGTACGGCAGGGGCTGGTCGAGATCCGCGGCTGACAGGGGCACGGACGAGGGCGGCGGAGCCGCCGCGGGCGGCGGGGCCGCGCCGCGGCGCCCGCCCCAGTGCGGAAACAGGTGCTGTCTCAGGCCTGTTGGGTAGGTCTCGGCATCGGCTGTGTCGGGGCCTGAGGGGCCTGTGGTGCCTGCAGGTGCGGCTCCCTCCGTGAGGGAGGGGGTCACGGTCACGTGACGCATGGCCTCCTCCTGCACGGGGCAGGCATGAGGGGGGGGGGGAGGGAGGCAAGGGAAGAGGGGGAGAGAGGGGGTGAAATTCTGCCTGAGATGAGATGTCCCTGAGGATCACTTGTGCCAGACGTGGACGGCTACAAGCCGGCAGGGTTGGCCGCTGGTGCGCATGTACCCGTATCCGGCCCGTATCCGGCCGCAGCCAAGGGCCTGCGTGCATGCTCGTCTCTGGCCCTTGCGGCAGTGTGCAGACCCCGCGCCCCAGTCCAGAGCGCAGAGCGCAGGCGGCTGCAGGCGGCTGCAGGCGGCTGCAGGCCCCGCGCCCCCACCCCAGTCCGCGCCCCCGCTCACCGGCAGTGCGGTGACGGGGTGGCCCTGGGAGTGGGGCACGCCCAGGGGCACATCGGAGGGGCCTGCGGGGGGGGACAGTGAGGCAGGGTTGCTGAGGAGCGGCTGAGGGGTGCAGAACTGGCCGTCCAAGGTGTGGCCTCCGCAATCCCTGAAACACAGCATCCAAACCCCGCCCTGTTCCCTGCACCCTCCCCTTTCAGCCGCAGCCAGCCACCCACCCGCCCACGGCACCCGCCCACCCACCCAGCGCGGACAGCACGAACAGTAGCGGCAGGGAGCCCAGCAGCATGCGCCCCACCGAGCCGCGGAGCCACGTGGAGGTCTGCAGGGGCGGTCGTAGAACCGTGTCAGGGGGAGGCGGAGGCTGCCGAGCGGGCGCCCCGCGCCGCATCAGCGACAGCACGAGAGAGAGAGGCAGGGCAGCTCGGCTGCAGCGAGGATACTACTGTACGCAGCCCTGCAAGCGCGCCGCGGCGGGGCGCCACCCACCGTGCCGAACGGTCCGGTTGCGCCGATGCTGCCTGGCCCCGTGCCGCGGGGGCGCAGCATCACGCGGCGGTAGTACATGGCTGCGGCCAGGCCGTGCTGGTGCGGGAGGCGCTATAGGAGGGGAGCGAGGCGTGTGACGTTAAGGGCGCGCGAGCGTCGATAGAGGGCTCAGAGAGTGGGGTAGGCGACTGCAAATGTTGCGATAGATGTATTGGGGTGTGGGGAGCGCTGTGGAGCGCAGGGTGGAGCAAGTCGACAGGAGTGTCCCGTGGGCCTGCGCCAGCCCAATCGCGGCGCGCCCAAGTCGCCCAGGTCGCCCACGCGACTGGCCCAGAACTCCGCACCCTCTGCGTAGCCATGACCGACTCAACGTCTCCAGCGGCGACGGCAGAGCCGTCGCGCTCGGACAGCGGCGCGCAAGCAAGCGGAAGCGGCATCCGCTATGTGCAGGTTAGCGCATTCCCTGTGACGATCTGAGGGATCTAGTGCTGTATATGACCTTGAGCGCTGTCGGTCGGCGCCTCGGCGCAAGCCGAGTGCCATGCGCGGCGGCGATTTGCACCCCGGCATAGGCCTCTGGTGTCAGGAGCCGCTCGCCAAGCTTTCTAAGCAAGCGTATCTTGCGACCCATGGCTTGCAGTTCAAGGATGAGAACGACTTGCCGGTCGTCATGAACCTGGTGGACCAGGAGCTCAGCGAGCCTTACTCTATCTTTACGTATCGTTACTTCCTAGCACAATGGCCAAACCTCTGCTACATTGCTTATGACGGCGACAAACCCTTCGGCACGGTCGTGTGCAAAATGGACGTGCACCGAGGGCAGCGCATGCGGGGTTATGTGGCGATGCTGGTGGTTGACAAGGCGTATCGCGGGAAACGCGTCGGTGGGTGGCGGGGGGGGGGGCGGGGTCGAAGGGGGATGGTCGAGGGTCCCACGCCAGCACCGGGACCTGGACTTGAGAACAGGGCTCAGAGCGGCCTGGAAGCCAAGCAGCCGCAACTCCGCCACCAGTCCTTGTCTCTCATCTGAGAACATGCCTCAACGCCCCTGCAACCCCACGGGGCTTCCCTCCTGGACGCTAGAGCTCCACGTGCGCCAATCTCATCCCATTCCCCCAGGCTCGGAGCTGGTGAAGATGGCCATCAGCGCCATGTCGGCCGGGGGCTGCGAGGAGGTGGTGCTGGAGGCGGAGGTGGGCGCTGCTGGCGGGGAAGAGGGGGTTGGGGGTGGGGTAAAGGAGGCGGAGCTGGGGCTGCGGGGGACGGGGACGATGAGGAGGCGGAGGTGGTCCTGGAGGCGGAGGTGGGGGGGGCCAAGGGGGGGAGATGGGGGGACGGGGGGGATAAGGAGGCTGAGGTGGGGCTGCGGGGGCCGGTGGAGGCGGCTGGGGGGTGGACTCGGTGGGTCGACTCATGGGGTCGAGCCCCTGGAGGCACTTGCGAGGAGGTGGTGGTGGAGGCAGAGGTTGGGGCGCAGAAGGGGAGGGAACGGATAAGGAGGCGGGGGTGGGGCTGCAGAGGGCTGCAGATGGAGGGGGCTGAGGGAGAGGAGACTCCGTGGGCGGACTCATGGGGTGCGAATGGGCTCGTGGGGTCGAGCCGAGGAACGGGAGGCTGGGGTGGGGGTTCGGGTGCAGGTGGGGAGCAGGGCGTCTCGAGGTGCGAGGCAAGGCTTAGTTCTGGTGATGGGAGGGCTGGGGCTCGAGGTTGGTGGCGGGGGGCGAAGAGCCGGTTGGGGGGATGAAGAGTGGAGTCGACAGAGGAGCATGCGGTCGGGCCTGATCTTGCGGGCCTGGGGCTGCAGGGTGCGGCCACTGGCCGCAGGACGCTGGTAGCCGTTAATAGGCTTCACTTGCGCCAAGCCGACGCCCTTCCTCACCAACGATGCCTCTCCTCGCTCACCCCCCGTCACTCCGCCAGGTGGTCAACACGGGGGCGCTCAAGCTGTACCAGGGGCTGGGCTTCGTGCGGGACAAGCGCCTGCACAGGTGGGTGGGGGTGGGGGGTGGCTGCGCCTGTCGCGGCTCCCGCCTCACGCCTCTGCTCGCTCCTCGCCGCTCAGCCCTCCCCTGCACCTCCCTTTCCCTTCCCCCCCATTGTCCCCCCCTCCACACACCCCAAGGTACTACCTCAACGGCGTGGACGCCTACCGCCTGAAGCTGCTGCTGCCCGAGACCGAGGAGCGCCGCCTGGCCCGACTGGCGGAGGTGGCGGAGGCGGAGGCGGGGGCGGCGGAGCTGGACGGCGTCCCGGCGGACGCGCCGGCCCTGGTCTGAGCGAGGGCCGGGCGGGCGGGCGGGCGGGCGGGCGGGAGGGGGAAGGGGAGGGGGAGGGAGGGAGGGGCTGAGGGTGATGTGTGTATGTGGTGGACATGTGACTGAGGAGGCAGGGCCGCTGGGTCTCGGCGCTGTAGTTGGTTATGGGGGCGGAGCGACGGAGGGCATAGCCTCCGTGAAGCTCACGGGAAGGATGGCTCTGTAGCACTACACGGAGCGGTGTGCGCGGAAGATGAAGACCTGCTGCGGCTGAGGTTTTTGGTGTGCGTGTTACGCGAGGAAGGTGGCGGTTTTGCGGTGTTGAAGCTGGAGCCGGCTGTGTTCGAGCCGGGGCTGGGGTGGTGGGGGTGGCGGCCAGGGTGCATTGGACGAAGGGGCGGGTGGAGGCGGCCCGAGCCCCGGGGCAGGGGCTGTGGCCTGTGGGGCCGCCCGGGCCCCGGGGCGCACCGGAGAGAAAGCCGATGAGCACTGGACTGTGGGGTTCTATGCTCGCAGGGGCCGTGCGGCCGTGCAGCGTAGTGCAGCGTAGTCCGGACGACGACGAAGGGGGAAGCAGCTGAACGCAACTAGGATGTGCTCAACGCAACAGAGGGAGGGAGAGGGGAAACTGTGGGGCTTCTGAGCTCGCCCGTGAGGCCCAGCGCCGAGGCCCATCATAGGTCCGTAGGCCCAATCGCTCCACCTCACTCCGCATCCACATAAAAGCCGGCTGCACACCGTTCTACACCAATTAAGTTCTGCCTCCGTAGGCTACGGCTGCGGTGTACGCACAAGTATGCAGCATTCACCGTCATGCTCCGCTCTCTCGGTGCTTCGCGACCCTGACATCCTTGGAATCGTGCTACAACACTGTGATGAGAGGGAACTGCTGTCCTTGCGCCAAGTCTGCAAGGACACGCTGCGGGCTTATGACGCGACGAAGACACGCCTGTGCGTCCAGCGCACCGGCCTTGTCCGCAGCTTTCCCAAGAGTGGCCCGATGGTGGTCGAGCTGGCAGCGCTAGCCGCCCTGGGCCGAGGATGCCGCCCGATGAATGTCGAGCTGACACTCCGTGACCAACTCATGTAAGCGATAGAGCGCATGCACCTTGGGAGTACGAGTCCTTAGGCATGAGATCCTCCGTGCACCGACTTGCCGCAACAACTCAAGCGGCGTGCCCCCTGCACGGATCCCCCCCTCCCTCCCCCCACTAGGCCGCACGTCCTCACCGCCTTCCTGCGCGTCGCCCAGCGCACCCGCCCCTTCCCCACCACCTCCCTCACTCTGTGTATGGAGCTGCTGTCCGCGGACACCGCTGCCGCCGTGGCCACCGCCTTCCCCTGCCTGCGGGCGCTGCGCCTGGTGGCCGGGGAGAACGCTGCGGAGCTGGCGGGGGCGACAGAGGGCCTGACGCTGCTGCTACAAGGTGTCGAGGGCAGCCCTGCAGACGAAGATATCTCAGAATGTGGCACTGAGCCGGCAGGCACCGATGGAGAGGCTGGGCAGGAGGCAACGGCCGGGGCATCTGGGTCGGCGCCTGTTGGCCTGCCGCGCTCTGACGGAGGCAACCCCCTCCAACCGGTGGCCGCTTCCTCGCCTTGGCCCACCGGCGAAGCCCTCAGCCGCTTCCCAGGCGCCGTCGCATCCGGGCTGCTGAGCTGCTCTCCGGTCCCCCTGCCGCTACGGTTCCCTCCGGCCCTCACGTGCCTCCACGAGCTCTGCCTGTCTGGCCAAGGCCAGCCGCCGCCGACCCACATGGCAACGCTGCTCGCCCTCGCTTCGCGCCTGCCGGCCCTCACGCGCCTGGAGCTGTCCGGGGAGCTGGGGGCGGTGGTGCACGTGTGCTGTCTGCGGCAGCTGACTCGGCTGCAGGCTCTGGTGTTGGAGTGCGGGGAGCTGCGGGTGGGCGGCGACCCACATGGGCTGACGGCGCTGGCGGCGCTCACTCGGCTGGAGGTGGGCAGACTTGCGAACAAGCGGCCGCCGCTCCAAGCAGGGGCCGAAGGGCCCTGGGTGCAGCATGAGCAAGCGTGGCCTCTGTGCGCGCTGCCGCCGCGCCTGAGCGAGCTGGCGCTGCGGAACGTGCGAGAGGACGGCCGACGGGAGCGGCCCCACGCCATCCGTTCGGTGCTCATGGACCTCCTTGGGCTCACCAGCACACCCAGCCTCACCCGTCTGGACCTGACTGGCGCCACGGGCGCGGGTGACCTGTACGCCCACCTCCTATCGCGGCTGACGGGCCTGCAGCAGCTGGTAATGCCGGACTCGGACCTGGTGCTGCACCCAGGCATCAGCCAGCTGGCGGGGCTGACGCAGCTGGTCGCGCGCAACATGTACGTCTCCCGCATGGCGCCAGCAGCTGCGCAGGCGGCCCACGGAGCGATACTTGTTGCGCCCGGCGCCTGGGCGACAACGTTCTCGCTTCCGCCGCGGCTGCCGCAGCTGACCCTTGCTCGGTCGGGAGACGGGCCGTGGCTGCCGCTGCAGCGAGTCGCGCGGCTCGACGCGGGGCCGCACTTCACGCGACTGGAGCTGACGGGGAGCGCTGGGGACTCGGCCCTGTCCGCGCGTGCCTTGGCAGGTCTCGTGGGCCTGAGGGAGCTGGTCGCGCCGGGTGTCGACCTGGAGGGGCCGGCCGGCATGTCCGCCCTCACCGCCCTCACGCTGCTGCGCGTGCGGCGCCTGCTGCACTCGCAGCCGCAGCACGCTGGGCTGCATCAGTACCCCTGGATGCTGCCCCCCAGCCTGGAGCTGTTGTGGGTGGACGCCGAGGTGGGTGGAGCGGGCGACGACGCCTCAAGGAGGAGCATGCTCTCCGTCAATGGCTGCGGATACCTGGAGAGCTCACAAGGCCCCACACGGCTCCACGTCTCCGGGCCCTGCCCTGGCTTCCTATGCGCCGACGCCGTCCGGGGCCTCACGGGTCTGCAGAAGCTCGAGGCACCCGGCTCTGCGCTACGGATCGGTCGGCATGGGTTTACTGCCCTCACGGCCCTAACCTCGATGTGGGTCGGGTCTATCGAGGTTGAGGCCTCGGAGCCAGGCTCGGATCTGGCCCAGGGCGAGGCCCCGGCACCGTCGCGCCTTCCCCCGAGGCTGCAGCGCCTGCAGGTGGAGTCCAGGCTCCCTTGGGCCGCCCTGGGCCCCATACCGCCCACGGTCCGAGAGGTGGTCGCTCCGCTGCCCACCGGCATCGCCCTGCGAGCCCACGTCGCAGAGTCAGGCGAGCTGCTTCGTTCTGGTCAGCAGCGGATCGTGGCGCTGGCCCGCTTCCTGGCCTCCCTGCCAGAGCCGCCGGCCAGCTTTGCGGTGGCGCTGGAGCCACGTGCTCCGCGCGCCGTGCGCGCGCCGGCTCCTGCCCAGCCCTCCCGCTGGCGGCTGCTGCCGGTCTGGTTCAGCAGGACGGCTGCCGCGGGCGGAGGCTTTGGCGGTGCGATGCCGCCGCCCAACTTTGCGCCCGAGCCGTTTCCCCCGATCCAGCCCTACCCCTGGCAGCTGCTGCCGCCGGGCTCCGATGAGGCCGCCGCCGCGGGCGGTAGGAGCGAGGCCGCACCCCTGCCGGCGCCCAGCCACGCGCCCTGGCTGTCGGCCCTGGGCGGGATGCGGCTGAGGCGGCTGGAGCTGAAGCGCATTCGGCTGTGCGCGGAGGACCTAGGGGCGCTGGCGACCCACATGCCGCTCCTGGAGGTATGTGGAGGCGGGCGGGCGGAGAGCGAGGTGTGACCACGGTAGCCTGTACGTAGTGGCGTGATTGTTGGGGGAACCTGCTTCGCCTGCTGTACGTGCCTCAATGAATCCTCCGTCACCGCTCCACTGTCTTCCCTCCCTCGCACCCCTCCGCCCCGCCTCCAGGCCCTCTCCCTGGCCCTGTGCGAGCTGCCCGCCCCCTCCTCGCTGCCTCTGCTGGCGGGGCTGAGGCGGCTGCAGGAGCTGGAGCTGGACTGCGGGGGCTGGTTCGGGGGCTTCAGCGGGGAGGACTGGCGCCGTCACGACAACCGTGTGCCACCGCTGTGCGTCTGGGAGGAGGCGTGCAGGGGAGGCGCTGGCGAGGTCGAAAGAGCGGCCCCCCTTCAGGGCCCTCCGGTCGTAGAGGGTGTAGTCCCCTATCCCCATTGTGCGGAGCGGGGCGGCGGGGCCCTGCCCCCCGGTGCCGCTGAGGGGCTGCTGGGGCTGTGCGTGGCGGCACCCGGCACGCTGAGGCGCGTGCGGCTGGGGCACTCGGGCTGCGGCAGGTCCGGCCCGGCGCTGGCGCTGGGGCCACTGGTGCGGGAGGTGCAGTTGCAGCTGGCGGCGTTTGGGCGGACGGGCGTGGAGTTCGCGGTCGGAGCTTGCGGGGCAGAGAGCGCATGACGGGTTGAGCGCAATCTGGTGTAACGGTGTATGTGGGACTGTCGATGAGAGATGGGTCAGTGCCTTTGTATGTGGGGTAGGATGTTATGTGGACGGCCGGGGCTGGGAGTGCCGGCAAGGGAGGAGCTGCTGAATTCTCAGGAGCTTGGAGCATGGGCTGGGGGGCTGGGGGACGCGGATCGCTGACCGTGTGACCATGTGACCATGTGAACCGTGCCCGCCATATGCATGGTTCAATCGTGCTCTTACTCGGTGGGTTCCTTTCGTACCAGGGGTCTGAGTAGGCGAGGGTATCAGCGTGGTGGAGTTCCGGACAGTAGGTCTTGGCGGAGCGTGAGCTGTCGGGGTGCACCACTGTCAGTGGATGAGACAACTCAAATCGTTCGTGCCAGTTGCCTATCCCCGGGCTGATGAGGCGAGACCTGGGAGCGCTTCATCCCTACTCCAGGTGTGCAGGTCGCCCGTACTCGAGCTACGGTGCCTGCCAAGGAGCACCGCGCGGGGCCGTACTGCAATAGGAACACACCGCGCAAAGCTTTCGCCTTACCTGTCACACGGGAGTTGTCTGCGAGATATGCAGCCACACGTTGAGTGATTAGCGCACTCCAGGCCTAGCAAGCAAAATGGCGCCATCTCACTACCGCCTAAAAGTCTTCGGAAACTTGAGCACCCTCGCAGTCGCTGCGCGGGCCCCGTTTGTCTTCCAAGCATCAAAATTGCATCTTCCCTACAGCATGAGCCGCTCAAACCTTGCAGCCGTGGCCTCTAGCGCCCAGACAGGTTTGCCGTACGTTTGCTCGCACAGCCAGGGTCGGCACCTAGGGACTGCACAGCTTGTCGTTCGTACAAAAGGCGAGGCAATGCTCTACTGGCTTGGGCTGGTCGCTTGGGAAGGCGCGCTCACGGTGTGGCCGGCCTTGCCCAGTCCCGCGCTCTTGGGCGTACACAGTTCCCTGGCAGCACAACCTCCTGTAAGCCCCACGTCCATCGCCCTTAAGCGAGTGGCCGCGGGGGGCGCTGCGGAGCCCGAGGGGGCGCATCCTGTGGTGAGGGTGTGTGCTGGTACCGTGCCCGCAGGGGGAAGGCAAGGGTTTTCCCCACCCCGCCTCCAGCCCCTGTCATGCTCCCCCCATATGCACAGGGACTCTGTAAGCTTGCTTGGTGCGCGGGGGGGACTGCGGGGGGTAAGCATTTCTTAGGGGCGGCATGGGCGCTGCGGCATGGGGTAGGCACGTTGGTGGACCCCGGCACGCATCAGAGCGCGCCGTCTCGCTGTCGGCCTAAGGCTTCCACTCCGCGCACTCGCTCACACAAGCTTACCTTCCTACTCAATAGAAGACGTGGTGTTCAGCCCTCAAGCTACAGCGCATTTTAAGCACGGCGCCGCGACAGACGGCTCGAGCCGCAAAGCCAAGTTTCCGACGACTTTTAGGAGGCAGTGAGGCCGAGCGGCCCCGTCACGGTTTCGCAGCAAAAGCTTCGCTAGATCGAAGCCCGTAAGCTCGCTGGCTACGTCTCAGTGACACCAACTCGCTTGTGCGTCTCCGGCAGCGCGGAGGGGCTTGTCGGAAGGCTCTGAGCTGGCGCCAGCTTAGCGCAATCGAGGATGGCGTTGCGCGGAGGGCTCTGGATAAAGCTGGCGACCTGGGTCCACGCTCTGTTATGACTACAGGTGTGTGCAGATAAGCACATAGCATCGGTTAGAAGCGGCTTGACGCGGCGACCATCACCGCGACCGTTCGGCACGCGGGGCCCCGCCTCCCCCCGCGTCCCGCACTCCCCGACTCCCGCACAACGGAATCGCGCATCCGCTATCCAGGGGGATCAGCCCCCGACTTCGCCACCAGCAGCAATATCGTATAAGCAGTCGTGACACGCGTTTCCCCTGCTAACCCCCTCGTCACGGCTTCGGACATGTCCATCCCACGCGGGCCAACATGCCAGACAAGCCCCCCTTGCCTCACTCTGAGGCGGGGCCCCGCCTGGCTCCACCGCAATAATACAAACGGTATAAGCATGATAGGTAGTTAACCTGATGCGTGCTTGCTCAGCTGCCCCAGCGTCCTGTGCCCCCTGTACACCTTCCTGGCCCATGCTTTCCCTTGCTCGACTCTTCCCTCTCTCCCCTCGACTATCCCTCCCTCCCTCCCTCCCTGTCCCCTCCCGCGCGCCGCCTCTCGCCGGAGGATGCGCGAGATCCAGTCCCAGGGCCCGCGCTTCAGGTCCTCCACGCTGGTGGGCAGCCGGAAGGCCTCGTCCGCTCGCAAACCCATCACCTTGCGGAGCCACTTGATTGCGCACTCCACGCGCGCCTTCATCACCTCTGGTTTCAGCGGCTTCTTGAACTCCACCAGCAGCGCCTTGCTCAGCCTTGGCTCACACTCCATCATGGCGTCCCACAGCGCCCTCAGGCTCACGGGGTCGGCGGGATCCTGTGGGGAAGGCGGGGGGATGCGGGAAAGCTTCAGGCCAGACCCGCAACAGCTGAGGCTTGCTGCCCCATGCCCCCTTCTGCTTCTCCACCCGCCCTGACCAGCCCCTCTTGCCTCGCTGCAGCTGTCCAGGAGATCCTTGAACTCGGGGACCGCCAGCATCGCCTCCTTGCTGCTGGGCGCCTTGTCGAGCACCATTGCTAGTGCGAGCAGGGCTTTCGCCTCCGGCACCTTCCGTGGGGCCCCAGAGCGTGGCGCGTCTGGACCCCAGATGCCCCTCCGTTGGGCTCCAGCCGCGCAGCCCAGCGCCGGCACAGCTCTTCCGGCTTCTTTGGTGGCTCCATGTCTGGGTTCACCGCCAGCCACTCCCCCAGCAGCCGTGCTGCTTCGGGACCCCACTCTGAGTTGGGATGGGTGGCCTCGGCCGTATGCGCAGCTTTAACAGCCGCCAGACGCAGGCGGTGCTTGACAGCTGTTCTGTCACGCTTGGCTGCCGCCTCGGCCCTCAGCTCGTCCTTGTCCCGCTTGGGGCCGCGGTGCCGCCTCTCTTTAGCAGCCGGCGCCGCGGCCCCCTCTCCAGGGGGCGTGTCCACCTCACCCCCAGACTCCACGGCCTCTGCCTCATCCCCCTCCGTGCCCGCACCCTCGTCGGCCTGCTGTGCAACCCCAGCTGCCCCCCCCGCGCGGCTGGCTGCCTGCTCGCCTGATAACGCCTGATCCCGAGCGTGTTTCACCATCTGCGGGGGGAAGGGGGAAGGGGGGATCATTGCAGGGCAGCGAAACACACACGAGGTGGTTGTAACCGTTGTACGAGCACGGTTATGACAGGTACAACTGTCAACCAAGCTTGGGTTGTTTAGCGTTTGTAGAGTTTGGTTGCTGGTGCTGGCTGGGGGGCTGGAGGGGGTGCGGGGGCCAGGGGCAGGCGGGGAGCCAGACACGCACATGGCATGCACGGCATGCCACGCCCAGCACAATCTGAGCGCCATCTCACTACCGCCTAAAAAGTCTTCGGAAACTTGAGCACCCTCGCAGTCGCTGCGCGGGCCCCGTTTGTCTTCCAAGCATCAAAATTGCATCTTCCCTACAGCATGAGCCGCTCAAACCTTGCAGCCGTGGCCTCTAGCGCCCAGACAGGTTTTGCCGTACGTTTGCTCGCACAGCCAGGGTCGGCACCTAGGGACTGCACAGCTTGTCGTTCGTACAAAAGGCGAGGCAATGCTCTACTGGCTTGGGCTGGTCGCTTGGGAAGGCGCGCTCACGGTGTGGCCGGCCTTGCCCAGTCCCGCGCTCTTGGGCGTACACAGTTCCCTGGCAGCACACCTCCTGTAAGCCCCACGTCCATCGCCCTTAAGCGAGTGGCCGCGGGGGGGCGCTGCGGAGCCCGAGGGGGGCGCATCCTGTGGTGAGGGGTGTGTGCTGGTACCGTGCCCGCAGGGGGAAGGCAAGGGTTTTCCCCACCCCGCCTCCAGCCCCTGTCATGCTCCCCCCCATATGCACAGGGACTCTGTAAGCTTGCTGGTGCGCGGGGGGGGACTGCGGGGGTAAGCATTTCTTAGGGGCGGCATGGGCGCTGCGGCATGGGGTAGGCACGTTGGTGGACCCCGGCACGCATCAGAGCGCGCGCCGTCTCGCTGTCGGCCTAAGGCTTCCACTCCGCGCACTCGCTCACACAAGCTTACCTTCCTACTCAATAGAAGACGTGGTGTTCAGCCCTCAAGCTACAGCGCATTTTAAGCACGGCGCCGCGACAGACGGCTCGAGCCGCAAAGCCAAGTTTCCGACGACTTTTAGGAGGCAGTGAGGCCGAGCGGCCCCGTCACGGTTTCGCAGCAAAAGCTCGCTAGATCGAAGCCCGTAAGCTCGCTGGCTACGTCTCAGTGACACCAACTCGCTTGTGCGTCTCCGGCAGCGCGGAGGGGCTTGTCGGAAGGCTCTGAGCTGGCGCCAGCTTAGCGCAATCGAGGATGGCGTTGCGCGGAGGGCTCTGGATAAAGCTGGCGACCTGGGTCCACGCTCTGTTATGACTACAGGTGTGTGCAGAATAAGCACATAGCATCGGTTAGAAGCGGCTTGACGCGGCGACCATCACCGCGACCGTTCGGCACGCGGGGCCCCGCCTCCCCCCGCGTCCCGCACTCCCCCGACTCCCGCACAACGGAATCGCGCATCCGCTATCCAGGGGGATCAGCCCCCGACTTCGCCACCAGCAGCAATATCGTATAAGCAGTCGTGACACGCGTTTTCCCCTGCTAACACCCCTCGTCACGGCTTCGAGACATGTCCATCCCACGCGGGCCAACATGCCAGACAAGCCCCCCTTGCTCACTCTGAGGCTGGGCCCCGCCTGGCTCCACCGCAATAATACAAACGGTATAAGCATGATAGGTAGTTAACCTGATGCGTGCTTGCTCAGCTGCCCCAGCGTCCTGTGCCCCCTGTACACCTTCTGGCCATGCTTTCCCTTGCTCGATCTTTCCCTCTCTCCCCTCGACTATCCCTCCCTCCCTCCCTCCCTGTCCCCTCCCGCGCGCCGCCTCTCGCCGGAGGATGCGCGAGATCCCAGTCCCAGGGCCCGCGCTTCAGGTCCTCCACGCTGGTGGGCAGCCGGAAGGCCTCGTCCGCTCGCAAACCCATCACCTTGCGGAGCCACTTGATTGCGCACTCCACGCGCGCCTTCATCACCTCTGGTTTCAGCGGCTTCTTGAACTCCACCAGCAGCGCCTTGCTCAGCCTTGGCTCACACTCCATCATGGCGTCCACAGCGCCCTCAGGCTCACGGGGTCGGCGGGATCCTGTGGGGAAGGCGGGGGGATTGCGGGAAAGCTTCAGGCCAGACCCGCAACAGCTGAGGCTTGCTGCCCCATGCCCCCTTCTGCTTCTCCACCCGCCCTGACCAGCCCCTCTTGCCCTCGCTGCAGCTGTCCAGGAGATCCTTGAACTCGGGGACCGCCAGCATCGCCTCCTTGCTGCTGGGCGCCTTGTCGAGCACCATTGCTAGTGCGAGCAGGGCTTTCGCCTCCGGCACCTTCCGTGGGGCCCCAGAGCGTGGCGCGTCCTGGACCCCAGATGCCCCTCCGTTGGGCTCCAGCGCGCAGCCCAGCGCCGGCACAGCTCTTCCGGCTTCTTTGGTGGCTCCATGTCTGGGTTCACCGCCAGCCACTCCCCAAGCAGCCGTGCTGCTTCGGGACCCCCCACTCTGAGTTGGGATGGGTGGCCTCGGCCGTATGCGCAGCTTTAACAGCCGCCAGACGCAGGCGGTTGCTTGACAGCTGTTCTATCACGCTTGGCTGCCGCCTCGGCCCTCAGCTCGTCCTTGTCCCGCTTGGGGCCGCGGTGCCGCCTCTCTTTAGCAGCCGGCCGCCGCGGCCCCCTCTCCAGGGGGCGTGTTCCACCTCACCCCCAGACTCCACGGCCTCTGCCTCATCCCCCTCCGTGCCCGCACCCTCGTCGGCCTGCTGTGTGCAACCCCAGCTGCCCCCCCGCGCGGCTGGCTGCCTGCTCGCCTGATAACGCCTGATCCCGAGCGTGTTTCACCATCTGCGGGGGGAAGGGGGAAGGGGGGATCATTGCAGGGCAGCGAAACACACACGAGGTGGTTGTAAACCGTTGTACGAGCACGGTTATGACAGGTACAACTGTCAACCAAGCTTGGGTTGTTTAGCGTTTGTAGAGTTTGTTGCTGGTGCTGGCTGGGGGGCTGGAGGGGGTGCGGGGGCCAGGGGCAGGCGGGGAGCCAGACACGCACATGGCATGCACGGCATGCCACGCCCAGCACAATCTGAGCGCCATCTCACTACCGCCTAAAAGTCTTCGGAAACTTGAGCACCCTCGCAGTCGCTGCGCGGGCCCCGTTTGTCTTCCAAGCATCAAAATTGACATCTTCCCTACAGCATGAGCCGCTCAAACCATTGCAGCCGTGGCCTCTAGCGCCAGACAGGTTTGCCGTACGTTTGCTCGCACAGCCAGGGTCGGCACCTAGGGACTGCACAGCTTGTCGTTCGTACAAAAGGCGAGGCAATGCTCTACTGGCTTGGGCTGGTCGCTTGGGAAGGCGCGCATCACGGTGTGGCCGGCCTTGCCCAGTTCCCGCGCTCCTTGGGCGTACACAGTTCCCTGGCAGCCACAACCTCCTGTAAGCCCCCGTCCATCGCCCTTAAGCGAGTGGCCGCGGGGGGGCGCTGCGGAGGCCCGAGGGGGCGCATCCTGTGGTGAGGGGTGTGTGCTGGTACCGGTGCCCCGCAGGGGGAAGGCAAGGGTTTTCCCCACCCCGCCTCCAGCCCCTGTCATGCTCCCCCATATGCACAGGGACTCTGTAAGCTTGCTTGGTGGCGGGGGGGACTGCGGGGGGTAAGCACTTTCTTAGGGGCGGCCATGGGCGCTGCGGCATGGGGTAGGCACGTTGGTGGACCCGGCACGCATCAGAGCGCGCCGTCTCGCTGTCGGCCTAAGGCTTCCCACTCCGCGCACTCGCTCACACAAGCTTACCTTCCTACTCAATAGAAGACGTGGTGTTCAGCCCCAAGCTACAGCGCATTTTAAGCACGGCGCCGCGACAGACGGCTCGAGCCGCAAAGCCAAGTTTCCGACGACTTTTAGGAGGCAGTGAGGCCGAGCGGCCCCGTCACGGTTTTCGCAGCAAAAGCTTCGCTAGATCGAAGCCCGTAAGCTCGCTGGCTACGTCCTCAGTGACACCAACTCGCTTGTGCGTCTCCGGCAGCGCGGAGGGGCTTGTCGGAAGGCTCTGAGCTGTGGCGCCAGCTTAGCGCAATCGAGGATTGGCGTTGCGCGGAAGGGCTCTGGATAAAGCTGGCGACCTGGGTCCACGCTCTGTTATGACTACAGGTGTGTGCAGATAAGCACTAGCATCGGTTAGAAGCGGCTTGACGCGGCGAACCATCACCGCGACCGTTCGGCACGCGGGGCCCCGCCTCCCCCCGCGTCCCGCACTCCCCGACTCCCGCACAACGGAATCGCGCATTCCGCTATCCCAGGGGGATCAGCCCCGACCTTCGCCACCAGCAGCAATATCGTCATAAGCAGTCGTGACACCGTTTCCCCTGCTAACCCCCTCGTCACGGCTTCGGACATGTCCATCCCACGCGGGCCAACATGCCAGACAAGCCCCCCTTGCCTCACTCTGAGGCGGGGCCCCGCCTGGCTCCACCGCAATAATACAAACGGTAATAAGGCATGATAGGTAGTTAACCTGATGCGTGCTTGCTCAGCTGCCCCGAGCGTCCTGTGCCCCCTGTACACCTTCCTGGCCCATGCTTTCCCTTGCTCGACTCTTCCCTCTCTCCCCTCGACTATCCCTCCCTCCCTCCCTCCCTGTCCCTCCCGCGCGCCGCCTCTCGCCGGAGGATGCGCGAGATCCAGTCCCAGGGGCCTCGCGCTTCAGGTCCTCCACGCTGGTGGGCAGCCGGAAGGCCTCGTCCGCTCGCAAACCCATCACCTTGCGGAGCCACTTGATTGCGCACAATCCAGACCACGCGCGCCTTCATCACCTCTGGTTTCAGCGGCTTCTTGAACTCCACCAGCAAGCGCCTTGCTCAGCCTTGGCTCACACTCCATCATGGCGTCCCACAGCGCCCTCAGGCTCACGGGGTCGGCGGGATCCTGTGGGAAGGCGGGGGGGATGCGGGAAAGCTTTCAGGCCAGACCCGCACAGCTGAGGCTTGCTGCCCCCATGCCCCCTTCTTGCTTCTCCACCCGCCCTGACCAGCCCCTCTTGCCTCGCTGCAGCTTGTCCAGGAGATCCTTGAACTCGGGGACCGCCAGCATCGCCTCCTTGCTGCTGGGCGCCTTGTCGAGCACCATTGCTAGTGCGAGCAGGGCTTTCGCCTCCGGCACCTTCCGTGGGGGCCCCAGAGCGTGGCGCGTCCTGGACCCCAGATGCCCCTCCGTTGGGCTTCCGCCGCGCAGCCCAGCGCCGGCACAGCTCTTCCGGCTTCTTTGGTGGCTCCATGTCTGGTTCACCGCCAGCCACTCCCCAGCAGCGTGCTGCTTCGGGACCCCACTCTGAGTTGGGATGGGTGGCCTCGGCCGTATGCGCAGCTTAACGCCGCCAGACGCAGCGGTGCTTGACAGCTGTTCTATCACGCTTGGCTGCCGCCTCGGCCCTCAGCTCGTCCTTGTCCCGCTTGGGGCCGCGGTGCCGCCTCTCTTTAGCAGCCGGCCGCGGCCCCCTCTCCAGGGGCGTGTCCACCTCACCCCCAGACTCCACGGCCTCTGCCTCATCCCCCTCCGTGCCCGCACCCTCGTCGGCCTGCTGGTTCAACCCCAGCTGCCCCCCCCGCGCGGCTGGCTGCCTGCTCGCCTGATAAACGCCTGATCCCGAGCGTGTTTCAACCATCTGCGGGGGGAAGGGGGAAGGGGGGATCATTGCAGGGCAGCGAAACACACACGAGGGTGGTTGTAACCGGTTGTACGAGCACGGTATGACAGGTACAACTGTCAACCAAGCTTGGGTTGTTTAGCGTTTGTAGAGTTTGTTGCTGGTGCTGGCTGGGGGGCTGGAGGGGGTGCGGGGGCCAGGGGCAGGCGGGGAGCCAGACACGCACATGGCATGCACGGCATGCCACGCCCAGCACAATCTGAGCGCCATCTCACTACCGCCTAAAAGTCTTCGGAAACTTGAGCACCCTCGCAGTCGCTGCGCGGGCCCCGTTTGTCTTCCAAGCATCAAAATTGCATCTTCCCTACAGCATGAGCCGCTCAAACCTTGCAGCCGTGGCCTCTAGCGCCCAGACAGGTTTGCCGTACGTTTGCTCGCACAGCCAGGGTCGGCACCTAGGGACTGCACAGCGTGTCGTTCGTACAAGGCGAGGCAATGCTCTACTGGCTTGGGCTGGTCGCTTGGGAAGGCGCGCTCACGGGTGGGCCGGCCTTGCCCAGTCCCGCGCTCTTGGGCGTACACAGTTCCCTGGCAGCACAACCTCCTGTAAGCCCCACGTCCATCGCCCTTAAGCGAGTGGCCCGGGGGGCGCTGCGGAGCCGAGGGGGCGCATCCTGTGTG
>JAEHOE010000226.1:0-101461 GCA_016858145.1 Edaphochlamys debaryana | reverse complement strand
GGCGCCCTCATGGAGCTTCGCTCCTGTGAGGGCCATGCCGACGGGAGCGGGCGTACATGGGGAGGGCACTTGGCCCTGCTGAGCCGGGGGCTGGGTGGGGGTGGGCGTTCGCCGAGGGCCGGGCGGCACTGCCGCACGACCGCGATGTTGCTGCGCAGTCCGGCGCTTTCATCAGCGTGACTGCCTGTCCTCGTGTCATAGATGATCCCCTGCCTGCACTTTCAGCCTTTCTATTGCGCGTCTGCAGCTTACCAAGATGCGCGACCTCGCTCTGTCCGGCTTCGCGCTTCATACCATTGCGTGCCCCGTTTGACGCTTTACCTTTGCATGAATCTGGGTCAGCCTCAACCAGAGCGCTCGCTTCACTGGCTCGCAAAAGAAGAAGAGTCTTCGCGCCATCCCCACGACGAAACACGCGACCCCTCGTCGGCCGCTGCATATGACAGCTAGAGCATCTGTCTACGACTCTGCAGCTCGACAAGGGCGCACGCGATCGCCAAGCCTGCATCGATGGGCGCGCTCGCGGAGCACCGCGCGGCTGCATCAAGCAGCAGCCTGGAGGCTCTGTCATCGTCTGGGTGAGGGTTGCACAACGGCTGGCAAGGAGCTGGGGTCCGACGATGTCCGAGCGTGTGGGGGACGCCACCCCAAGCCGCCCTGGCGGGGCCTGGCCTTACGCCTTGCACTTCCCGGGTGGTTGTGTGTCGCGGCAGCAGGCTTCCGTGGGGGTCTGATCCACGTGGCGCACCCGCCTCAGAGGCCGGTGCCACGCGCAGTGCGTGGGGTCCGGAGCTCAGCGGGCGAAAGGCATCCGCGCAGACGGCGTGGCCGGTGGCGGCCACAGCGGGGGAGAGGACGCGGCCTTGGGCATGGCGCTGCCGCACGGGCGGACAAGCTGATGGTGCACAGCCTCTGGGTGGGGGGCGCAGGGGGCCTTGCCTGCAGCTGTAGACGGCGGCTGTCAGCACGGCCGAGCGAGGGCCGAGGTACACGGCACCTTGCGCTGGGGTTCCGATGCGCCACGGCATGCGGCGGAGGTGTGGCCAGCAGGGGAGGGAGCTGGCGTCGCTGCCGGGGTGTGGGCTCCCCAACCTCAGTGCGTGAGCTCGTCCTCAGGCAGCCCGCCGGAGCCCGCGGATGCGGGGTCTGTGTCGCTGTGGCTTGGTGGCGCTGCGTCGTCTCGGCCTTCAACTGTGCACGGTGTCTCTAGACGCCTCTGTGCTGCCGGACCGCCGCTTGTGTCGCTGTCTGGGATGGCCGAGTCTACCTGGGGGGGGAAGACGCAGTGGACGAGCGTGTGCATTGCGGCGGGGGCCCGTGTCTGGCGGCTGGCCTGGTGCACCCATGGTCATCAAGGCGGTTTGGAGGGAGAGGCAAGGATAGGCGTGGCTGCGTGCTGCTGGCACGTGTCTGCTGCTTGGAAAGGCAGGGGGCGAGAGCATATCGGGTGCAGGGGGCGGGATCGTGCCGTTGCAATGCGGGGCGGTCCGCTCACCGGCCGCGTGTGTGCGGGGGCCCGGCCCCGCCTTGCCTTCCAACCCGTCCGCGTGCGGGGGCCAGGCGCCCTCATAGAGCTTCGCTCCTGTGAGGGCCATGCGACGGGAGCGGGCGTACATGGGGAGGGGCACTTGGCCCTGCTGGAGCCGGGGGGACTGGGTGGGGGTGTGGGCGTTCGCCGAGGGCCGGGCGGCACTGCCGCACGACCGCGATGTTGCTGCGCAGTCCGGCGCTTTCATCAGCGTGACTGCCTGTCCTCGTGTCATGGATGATCCCCCTGCCTGCACTTTCAGCCTTTCTATCGCGCGTCTGCAGCTTACCAAGATGCGCGACCTCGCTCTGTCCGGCTTTCGCGCTTCATACCATTGCGTGCCCCGTTTGACGCTTTAACCTTTGCATGAATCTGGGTCAGCCTCAACCAGAGCGCTCGCTTCACTGGCTCGCAAAAGAAGAAGAGTCTTCGCGCCATCCCCACGACAAACACGCGACCCCTCGTCGGCCGCTTGCATATGACAGCTAGAGCATCTGTCTACGACTCTGCAGCTCGACAAGGGCGCACGCGATCGCCAGCGAGCCTGCATCGATGGGCGCGCTCGCGGAGCACCGCGCGGCTGCATCAAGCAGCAGCCTGGAGGCTCTGTCATCGTCTGGGTGAGGGTTGCACAACGGCTGGCAAGGAGCTGGGGTCCGACGATGTCCGAGCGTGTGGGGGGACGCCACCCCAAGCCGCCCCCTGGCGGGGCCTGGCCTTACGCCCTTGCACTTCCCGGGTGGTGTGTCGCGGCAGCAGGCTTCCGTGGGGGTCTGATCCACGTGGCACCGCCTCGAGAGGCCGGTGCACGCGCAGCTGCGTGGGGGTCCGGAGCTCAGCGGCGGAAGGCATCCGCTGCAGACGGCCGTGGCCGTGGCGGGGCCACACGCGGGGGGGCCGCGGCCTGGTGCTCTGGCCCCCGCCCGGCTCTGGTCCCCCGCCCGGCTCAAGGGCTCCAGTGTGAGTCCTTCAGCGCCCAGCTGCAGGGGTCCCTGGGGCTTGCCTGCACGCGGCGTGGGCGGTGGAGCGGGCTCCCCACGCAGCTTGCGGAGCAGAGGCACGCAGCTTGGCCGTGTGGCTCTGAGAGGACCAAGCGGCCTGGTCCGTGCAGGGCGGGCATGGCGCTGCCGCCACGGGCGGACAAGCTGATGGTGCACAGCCTCTGGTGGGGGGCGCAGGGGGCCTTGCCTGCAGCTGTAGACGGCGGCTGTCAGCACGGCCGAGCGAGGGCCGAGGTACACGGCACCTTGCGCTGGGGTTCCGATGCGCCACGGCATGCGGCGGAGGTGTGGCCAGCAGGGGAGGGAGCTGGCGTCGCTGCTGGGGTGTGGGCTCCCCAACCTCAGTGCGTGAGCTCGTCCTCAGGCAGCCCGCCGGAGCCCGCGGATGCGGGGTCTTGTCGCTGTGGCTTGGTGGCGCTGCGTCGTCTCGGCCTTCAACTGTGCACGGTGTCTCTAGACGCCTCTGTGCTGCCGGACCGCCGCTTGTGTCGCTGTCTGGGATGGCCGAGTCTACCTGGGGGGGGAAGACGCAGTGGACGAGCGTGTGCATTGCGGCGGGGGCCCGTGTCTGGCGGCTGGCCTGGTGCACCCATGGTCATCAAGGCGGTTTGGAGGGAGAGGCAAGGATAGGCGTGGCTGCGTGCTGCTGGCACGTGTCTGCTGCCTTGGAAAGCAGGGGGCGAGAGCATATCGGGTGCAGGGGCGGGATCGTGCGTTGCAATGCGGGGCGGTCCGCTCACCGGCCGCGTGTGTGCGGGGGCCCGGGCCCCGCCTTGCCTTCCAACCCGTCCGCGTGCGGGGGCCAGGCGCCCTCATGGAGCTTCGCTCCTGTGAGGGCCATGCGACGGGAGCGGGCGTACATGGGGAGGGCACTTGGCCCTGCTGGAGCCGGGGGGCTGGGTGGGGGTGGGCGTTCGCCGAGGGCCGGGCGGCACTGCCGCACGACCGCGATGTTGCTGCGCAGTCCGGCGCTTTCATCAGCGTGACTGCCTGTCCTCGTGTCATGGATGATCCCCCTGCCTGCACTTTCAGCCTTTCTATCGCGCGTCTGCAGCTTACCAAGATGCGCGACCTCGCTCTGTCCGGCTTTCGCGCTTCATACCATTGCGTGCCCCGTTTGACGCTTTACCTTTGCATGAATCTGGGTCAGCCTCAACCAGAGCGCTCGCTTCACTGGCTCGCAAAAGAAGAAGAGTCTTCGCGCCATCCCCACGACAAACACGCGACCCCTCGTCGGCCGCTGCATATGACAGCTAGAGCATCTGTCTACGACTCTGCAGCTCGACAAGGGCGCACGCGATCGCCAGCGAGCCTGCATCGATGGGCGCGCTCGCGGAGCACCGCGCGGCTGCATCAAGCAGCAGCCTGGAGGCTCTGTCATCGTCTGGGTGAGGGTTGCACAACGGCTGGCAAGGAGCTGGGGTCCGACGATGTCCGAGCGTGTGGGGGACGCCACCCCAAGCCGCCCCCTGGCGGGGCCTGGCCTTACGCCTTGCACTTCCCGGGTGGTGTGTCGCGGCAGCAGGCTTCCGTGGGGGTCTGATCCACGTGGCACCGCCTCGAGAGGCCGGTGCACGCGCAGCTGCGTGGGGTCCGGAGCTCAGCGGCGGAAGGCATCCGCTGCAGACGGCCGTGGCCGTGGCGGGGCCACACGCGGGGGGGCCGCGGCCTGGTGCTCTGGCCCCCGCCCGGCTCTGGTCCCCCGCCCGGCTCAAGGGCTCCAGTGTGAGTCCTTCAGCGCCCAGCTGCAGGGGTCCCTGGGGCTTGCCTGCACGCGGCGTGGGCGGTGGAGCGGGCTCCCCACGCAGCTTGCGGAGCAGAGGCACGCAGCTTGGCCGTGTGGCTCTGAGAGGACCAAGCGGCCTGGTCCGTGCAGGGCGGGCATGGCGCTGCCGCCACGGGCGGACAAGCTGATGGTGCACAGCCTCTGGGTGGGGGGCGCAGGGGGCCTTGCCTGCAGCTGTAGACGGCGGCTGTCAGCACGGCCGAGCGAGGGCCGAGGTACACGGCACCTTGCGCTGGGGTTCCGATGCGCCACGGCATGCGGCGGAGGTGTGGCCAGCAGGGGAGGGAGCTGGCGTCGCTGCTGGGGTGTGGGCTCCCCAACCTCAGTGCGTGAGCTCGTCCTCAGGCAGCCCGCCGTAGCCCGCTGATGCGGGGTCTTGTCGCTGTGGCTTGGTGGCGCTGCGTCGTCTCGGCCTTCAACTGTGCACGGTGTCTCTAGACGCCTCTGTGCTGCCGGACCGCCGCTTGTGTCGCTGTCTGGGATGGCCGAGTCTACCTGGGGGGGGAAGACGCAGTGGACGAGCGTGTGCATTGCGGCGGGGCCCGTGTCTGGTGGCTGGCCTGGTGCACCCATGGTCATCAAGGCGGTTTGGAGGGAGAGGCAAGGATAGGCGTGGCTGCGTGCTGCTGGCACGTGTCTGCTGCCTTGGAAAGCAGGGGGCGAGAGCATATCGGGTGCAGGGGCGGGATCGTGCGTTGCAATGCGGGGCGGTCCGCTCACCGGCCGCGTGTGTGCGGGGGCCCGGGCCCCGCCTTGCCTTCCAACCCGTCCGCGTGCGGGGGCCAGGCGCCCTCATGGAGCTTCGCTCCTGTGAGGGCCATGCGACGGGAGCGGGCGTACATGGGGAGGGCACTTGGCCCTGCTGGAGCCGGGGGGGTGGGGGGGGGGGGGGCGTTCGCCGAGGGCCGGGCGGCACTGCCGCACGACCGCGATGTTGCTGCGCAGTCCGGCGCTTTCATCAGCGTGACTGCCTGTCCTCGTGTCATGGATGATCCCCCTGCCTGCACTTTCAGCCTTTCTATCGCGCGTCTGCAGCTTACCAAGATGCGCGACCTCGCTCTGTCCGGCTTTCGCGCTTCATACCATTGCGTGCCCCGTTTGACGCTTTACCTTTGCATGAATCTGGGTCAGCCTCAACCAGAGCGCTCGCTTCACTGGCTCGCAAAAGAAGAAGAGTCTTCGCGCCATCCCCACGACGAACACGCGACCCCTCGTCGGCCGCTGCATATGACAGCTAGAGCATCTGTCTACGACTCTGCAGCTCGACAAGGGCGCACGCGATCGCCAAGCCTGCATCGATGGACGCGCTCGCGGAGCACCGCGCGGCTGCATCAAGCAGCAGCCTGGAGGCTCTGTCATCGTCTGGGTGAGGGTTGCACAACGGCTGGCAAGGAGCTGGGGTCCGACGATGTCCGAGCGTGTGGGGGACGCCACCCCAAGCCGCCCCCTGGCGGGGCCTGGCCTTACGCCTTGCACTTCCCGGGTGGTGTGTCGCGGCAGCAGGCTACCGTGGGGGTCTGATCCACGTGGCACCGCCTCGAGAGGCCGGTGCACGCGCAGCTGCGTGGGGTCCGGAGCTCAGCGGCGGAAGGCATCCGCTGCAGACGGCCGTGGCCGTGGCGGGGCCACACGCGGGGGAGCCGCGGCCTGGTGCTCTGGCCCCCGCCCGGCTCTGGTCCCCCGCCCGGCTCAAGGGCTCCAGTGTGAGTCCTTCAGCGCCCAGCTGCAGGGGTCCCTGGGGCTTGCCTGCACGCGGCGTGGGCGGTGGAGCGGGCTCCCCACGCAGCTTGGGGAGCAGAGGCACGCAGCTTGGCCGTGTGGCTCTGAGAGGACCAAGCGGCCTGGTCCGTGCAGGGCGGGCATGGCGCTGCCGCCACGGGCGGACAAGCTGATGGTGCACAGCCTCTGGGTGGGGGGCGCAGGGGGCCTTGCCTGCAGCTGTAGACGGGGGCTGTCAGCACGGCCGAGCGAGGGCCGAGGTACACGGCACCTTGCGCTGGGGTTCCGATGCGCCACGGCATGCGGCGGAGGTGTGGCCAGCAGGGGAGGGAGCTGGCGTCGCTGCCGGGGTGTGGGCTCCCCAACCTCCGTGCGTGAGCTCGTCCTCAGGCAGCCCGCCGTAGCCCGCTGATGCGGGGTCTTGTCGCTGTGGCTTGGTGGCGCTGCGTCGTCTCGGCCTTCAACTGTGCACGGTGTCTCTAGACGCCTCTGTGCTGCCGGACCGCCGCTTGTGTCGCTGTCTGGGATGGCCGAGTCTACCTGGGGGGGAAGACGCAGTGGACGAGCGTGTGCATTGCGGCGGGGCCCGTGTCTGGCGGCTGGCCTGGTGCACCCATGGTCATCAAGGCGGTTTGGAGGGAGAGGCAAGGATAGGCGTGGCTGCGTGCTGCTGGCACGTGTCTGCTGCCTTGGAAAGCAGGGGGCGAGAGCATATCGGGTGCAGGGGCGGGATCGTGCGTTGCAATGCGGGGCGGTCCGCTCACCGGCCGCGTGTGTGCGGGGGCCCGGGCCCCGCCTTGCCTTCCAACCCGTCCGCGTGCGGGGGCCAGGCGCCCTCATGGAGCTTCGCTCCTGTGAGGGCCATGCGACGGGAGCGGGCGTACATGGGGAGGGCACTTGGCCCTGCTGGAGCCGGGGGGCTGGGTGGGGGTGGGCGTTCGCCGAGGGCCGGGCGGCACTGCCGCACGACCGCGATGTTGCTGCGCAGTCCGGCGCTTTCATCAGCGTGACTGCCTGTCCTCGTGTCATGGATGATCCCCCTGCCTGCACTTTCAGCCTTTCTATCGCGCGTCTGCAGCTTACCAAGATGCGCGACCTCGCTCTGTCCCGCTTCATACCATTGCGTGCCCCGTTTGACGCTTTACCTTTGCATGAATCTGGGTCAGCCTCAACCAGAGCGCTCGCTTCACTGGCTCGCAAAAGAAGAAGAGTCTTCGCGCCATCCCCACGACAAACACGCGACCCCTCGTCGGCCGCTGCATATGACAGCTAGAGCATCTGTCTACGACTCTGCAGCTCGACAAGGGCGCACGCGATCGCCAGCGAGCCTGCATCGATGGGCGCGCTCGCGGAGCACCACGCGGCTGCATCAAGCAGCAGCCTGGAGGCTCTGTCATCGTCTGGGTGAGGGTTGCACAACGGCTGGCAAGGAGCTGGGGTCCGACGATGTCCGAGCGTGTGGGGGACGCCACCCCAAGCCGCCCCCTGGCGGGGCCTGGCCTTACGCCTTGCACTTCCCGGGTGGTGTGTCGCGGCAGCAGGCTACCGTGGGGGTCTGATCCACGTGGCACCGCCTCGAGAGGCCGGTGCACGCGCAGCTGCGTGGGGTCCGGAGCTCAGCGGCGGAAGGCATCCGCTGCAGACGGCCGTGGCCGTGGCGGGGCCACACGCGGGGGAGCCGCGGCCTGGTGCTCTGGCCCCCGCCCGGCTCTGGTCTCCCGCCCGGCTCAAGGGCTCCAGTGTGAGTCCTTCAGCGCCCAGCTGCAGGGGTCCCTGGGGCTTGCCTGCACGCGGCGTGGGCGGTGGAGCGGGCTCCCCACGCAGCTTGGGGAGCAGAGGCACGCAGCTTGGCCGTGTGGCTCTGAGAGGACCAAGCGGCCTGGTCCGTGCAGGGCGGGCATGGCGCTGCCGCCACGGGCGGACAAGCTGATGGTGCACAGCCTCTGGGTGGGGGGCGCAGGGGGCCTTGCCTGCAGCTGTAGACGGGGGCTGTCAGCACGGCCGAGCGAGGGCCGAGGTACACGGCACCTTGCGCTGGGGTTCCGATGCGCCACGGCATGCGGCGGAGGTGTGGCCAGCAGGGGAGGGAGCTGGCGTCGCTGCCGGGGTGTGGGCTCCCCAACCTCCGTGCGTGAGCTCGTCCTCAGGCAGCCCGCCGTAGCCCGCTGATGCGGGGTCTTGTCGCTGTGGCTTGGTGGCGCTGCGTCGTCTCGGCCTTCAACTGTGCACGGTGTCTCTAGACGCCTCTGTGCTGCCGGACCGCCGCTTGTGTCGCTGTCTGGGATGGCCGAGTCTACCTGGGGGGGAAGACGCAGTGGACGAGCGTGTGCATTGCGGCGGGGCCCGTGTCTGGCGGCTGGCCTGGTGCACCCATGGTCATCAAGGCGGTTTGGAGGGAGAGGCAAGGATAGGCGTGGCTGCGTGCTGCTGGCACGTGTCTGCTGCCTTGGAAAGCAGGGGGCGAGAGCATATCGGGTGCAGGGGCGGGATCGTGCGTTGCAATGCGGGGCGGTCCGCTCACCGGCCGCGTGTGTGCGGGGGCCCGGGCCCCGCCTTGCCTTCCAACCCGTCCGCGTGCGGGGGCCAGGCGCCCTCATGGAGCTTCGCTCCTGTGAGGGCCATGCGACGGGAGCGGGCGTACATGGGGAGGGCACTTGGCCCTGCTGGAGCCGGGGGGCTGGGTGGGGGTGGGCGTTCGCCGAGGGCCGGGCGGCACTGCCGCACGACCGCGATGTTGCTGCGCAGTCCGGCGCTTTCATCAGCGTGACTGCCTGTCCTCGTGTCATGGATGATCCCCCTGCCTGCACTTTCAGCCTTTCTATCGCGCGTCTGCAGCTTACCAAGATGCGCGACCTCGCTCTGTCCCGCTTCATACCATTGCGTGCCCCGTTTGACGCTTTACCTTTGCATGAATCTGGGTCAGCCTCAACCAGAGCGCTCGCTTCACTGGCTCGCAAAAGAAGAAGAGTCTTCGCGCCATCCCCACGACAAACACGCGACCCCTCGTCGGCCGCTGCATATGACAGCTAGAGCATCTGTCTACGACTCTGCAGCTCGACAAGGGCGCACGCGATCGCCAGCGAGCCTGCATCGATGGGCGCGCTCGCGGAGCACCACGCGGCTGCATCAAGCAGCAGCCTGGAGGCTCTGTCATCGTCTGGGTGAGGGTTGCACAACGGCTGGCAAGGAGCTGGGGTCCGACGATGTCCGAGCGTGTGGGGGACGCCACCCCAAGCCGCCCCCTGGCGGGGCCTGGCCTTACGCCTTGCACTTCCCGGGTGGTGTGTCGCGGCAGCAGGCTACCGTGGGGGTCTGATCCACGTGGCACCGCCTCGAGAGGCCGGTGCACGCGCAGCTGCGTGGGGTCCGGAGCTCAGCGGCGGAAGGCATCCGCTGCAGACGGCCGTGGCCGTGGCGGGGCCACACGCGGGGGAGCCGCGGCCTGGTGCTCTGGCCCCCGCCCGGCTCTGGTCTCCCGCCCGGCTCAAGGGCTCCAGTGTGAGTCCTTCAGCGCCCAGCTGCAGGGGTCCCTGGGGCTTGCCTGCACGCGGCGTGGGCGGTGGAGCGGGCTCCCCACGCAGCTTGGGGAGCAGAGGCACGCAGCTTGGCCGTGTGGCTCTGAGAGGACCAAGCGGCCTGGTCCGTGCAGGGCGGGCATGGCGCTGCCGCCACGGGCGGACAAGCTGATGGTGCACAGCCTCTGGGTGGGGGGCGCAGGGGGCCTTGCCTGCAGCTGTAGACGGGGGCTGTCAGCACGGCCGAGCGAGGGCCGAGGTACACGGCACCTTGCGCTGGGGTTCCGATGCGCCACGGCATGCGGCGGAGGTGTGGCCAGCAGGGGAGGGAGCTGGCGTCGCTGCCGGGGTGTGGGCTCCCCAACCTCCGTGCGTGAGCTCGTCCTCAGGCAGCCCGCCGTAGCCCGCTGATGCGGGGTCTTGTCGCTGTGGCTTGGTGGCGCTGCGTCGTCTCGGCCTTCAACTGTGCACGGTGTCTCTAGACGCCTCTGTGCTGCCGGACCGCCGCTTGTGTCGCTGTCTGGGATGGCCGAGTCTACCTGGGGGGGAAGACGCAGTGGACGAGCGTGTGCATTGCGGCGAGGCCCGTGTCTGGCGGCTGGCCTGGTGCACCCATGGTCATCAAGGCGGTTTGGAGGGAGAGGCAAGGATAGGCGTGGCTGCGTGCTGCTGGCACGTGTCTGCTGCCTTGGAAAGCAGGGGGCGAGAGCATATCGGGTGCAGGGGCGGGATCGTGCGTTGCAATGCGGGGCGGTCCGCTCACCGGCCGCGTGTGTGCGGGGGCCCGGGCCCCGCCTTGCCTTCCAACCCGTCCGCGTGCGGGGGCCAGGCGCCCTCATGGAGCTTCGCTCCTGTGAGGGCCATGCGACGGGAGCGGGCGTACATGGGGAGGGCACTTGGCCCTGCTGGAGCCGGGGGGCTGGGTGGGGGTGGGCGTTCGCCGAGGGCCGGGCGGCACTGCCGCACGACCGCGATGTTGCTGCGCAGTCCGGCGCTTTCATCAGCGTGACTGCCTGTCCTCGTGTCATGGATGATCCCCCTGCCTGCACTTTCAGCCTTTCTATCGCGCGTCTGCAGCTTACCAAGATGCGCGACCTCGCTCTGTCCCGCTTCATACCATTGCGTGCCCCGTTTGACGCTTTACCTTTGCATGAATCTGGGTCAGCCTCAACCAGAGCGCTCGCTTCACTGGCTCGCAAAAGAAGAAGAGTCTTCGCGCCATCCCCACGACAAACACGCGACCCCTCGTCGGCCGCTGCATATGACAGCTAGAGCATCTGTCTACGACTCTGCAGCTCGACAAGGGCGCACGCGATCGCCAGCGAGCCTGCATCGATGGGCGCGCTCGCGGAGCACCGCGCGGCTGCATCAAGCAGCAGCCTGGAGGCTCTGTCATCATCTGGGTGAGGGTTGCACAACGGCTGGCAAGGAGCTGGGGTCCGACGATGTCCGAGCGTGTGGGGGACGCCACCCCAAGCCGCCCCCTGGCGGGGCCTGGCCTTACGCCTTGCACTTCCCGGGTGGTGTGTCGCGGCAGCAGGCTACCGTGGGGGTCTGATCCACGTGGCACCGCCTCGAGAGGCCGGTGCACGCGCAGCTGCGTGGGGTCCGGAGCTCAGCGGCGGAAGGCATCCGCTGCAGACGGCCGTGGCCGTGGCGGGGCCACACGCGGGGGAGCCGCGGCCTGGTGCTCTGGCCCCCGCCCGGCTCTGGTCTCCCGCCCGGCTCAAGGGCTCCAGTGTGAGTCCTTCAGCGCCCAGCTGCAGGGGTCCCTGGGGCTTGCCTACACGCGGCGTGGGCGGTGGAGCGGGCTCCCCACGCAGCTTGGGGGAGCAAAGGCACGCAGCTTGGCCGTGTGGCTCTGAGAGGACCAAGCGGCCTGGTCCGTGCAGGGCGGGCATGGCGCTGCCGCCACGGGCGGACAAGCTGATGGTGCACAGCCTCTGGGTGGGGGGCGCAGGGGGCCTTGCCTGCAGCTGTAGACGGGGGCTGTCAGCACGGCCGAGCGAGGGCCGAGGTACACGGCACCTTGCGCTGGGGTTCCGATGCGCCACGGCATGCGGCGGAGGTGTGGCCAGCAGGGGAGGGAGCTGGCGTCGCTGCCGGGGTGTGGGCTCCCCAACCTCCGTGCGTGAGCTCGTCCTCAGGCAGCCCGCCGTAGCCCGCTGATGCGGGGTCTTGTCGCTGTGGCTTGGTGGCGCTGCGTCGTCTCGGCCTTCAACTGTGCACGGTGTCTCTAGACGCCTCTGTGCTGCCGGACCGCCGCTTGTGTCGCTGTCTGGGATGGCCGAGTCTACCTGGGGGGGAAGACGCAGTGGACGAGCGTGTGCATTGCGGCGGGGCCCGTGTCTGGCGGCTGGCCTGGTGCACCCATGGTCATCAAGGCGGTTTGGAGGGAGAGGCAAGGATAGGCGTGGCTGCGTGCTGCTGGCACGTGTCTGCTGCCTTGGAAAGCAGGGGGCGAGAGCATATCGGGTGCAGGGGCGGGATCGTGCGTTGCAATGCGGGGCGGTCCGCTCACCGGCCGCGTGTGTGCGGGGGCCCGGGCCCCGCCTTGCCTTCCAACCCGTCCGCGTGCGGGGACCAGGCGCCCTCATGGAGCTTCGCTCCTGTGAGGGCCATGCGACGGGAGCGGGCGTACATGGGGAGGGCACTTGGCCCTGCTGGAGCCGGGGGGCTGAGTGGGGGTGGGCGTTCGCCGAGGGCCGGGCGGCACTGCCGCACGACCGCGATGATAACCCTGTGACGTGTGACCCCTGTCCCCCTCCCTGCCTCCGGAGCACACCGCCAGACCCCTTCCCCCACCTGCCCAGGCTTCCCTCCCCTCCCCTCTGCATCTACTTGGGTGAACCCGGGTAGCATTTTGGCAGTACGGCTTGGGCAGTGAAGCGGATCGTTCGGGATCGTTCGGGATCAGCGGATCAGTCCGTCCTCCTGCTCTATTTCCCCACGTTGCAGCGAACCGCTTCTACTTTTATTATATGCACAGTGCGGTGCAGTGTCGTAACAGCTAAACGGCCCTGCGACAGCTGCTCGCGCGGACGCAATTGCTCGCGCCGCTCCTCGCGGCTCCGCCATCATCCCCCTGCTATTCCTTTTTTATGCGTGCACGCGCTGGCAATGCAATGCCGCTCCTCAGGACGCCCTCAGGGCGCTCTCCCGATTTCGCACTGACGCGGCCCTGGCGTACCGAGGCGCGGGCCCAATGTGTTCGGTCGGACTGCAAAGCCTGCCGATGTCGTCGGCGTGCCAGCGCGTGCCCCAGCGTGCCCCACGCCACCCCCGGGCCCCGGTTGGCAGCCCCCTTGGCCACCTTCCGTCGACACCCGCGTGTGCCCGCGTGTGCAGAGCCTCCTCACACCCCAGCCAACATGCGATCTCCCACAAAAGGGGCAAGCCTTGACTGACTGCGCAGCTCAGTGGTTTGTACGCGTTTGTATTTGGCCGTCGGATGCGGGGCCGTCGGATGCGGGGCCGTCGGGTGTGGTGGATCTGCTCTGGCTCAAGCGCACTGCACCGCGTTGCCCAACAGCTCACGCGCGGGCGGCGACAGGAGGAGGTGGTGGTGGGCTGGGGGTCGTGGGCTTTCGGCCTGATCATCGATGAGTACAAGACTAGCAAGGTGGGAGGGGCGCATCGTTACCAGCCAGGCGGGAGGGGCGCTTCAGTAGGTCTTGCCAAGTCGCATCCTTCCTTATCCGAACCCCTCCCACGTGCGCGCACCCACACCGCAGACGTGCTACAACTGCGGGCACCAGGACATGGTGCTGAGGAACGGACTTGCGGGCCTACGGGATGGCCAGCGGGCCTGGTCGGTGAAAGACTGCAACAGTTGCTTCACAACCTGGGTAGGTGGGTGTGTGAGGGTGGGATCAGAGTGGTGCGCGGAGTGCTACTTGCGTGGGTTGGTGAGCCTGGCTAACCCGCAACCCCGCATCCCCGTCAGAACCGCGGATACATCCCCACAGCTGCACACCCTTTGCACACGGCCTTGATCCCCGACTTGGTGGGGTCAAGCCCATCCACACTGACCGTGACGGTCACCGTGTTCGCTCTTTATGGGCTGAGCCGCCGCCGTCAGGCTCTGCGGACTGCTGGCGGCGAAGCCCCCACTGCAGACTCTACCAGCACATCCACACGCCCAGCCCTCGTCACCGCTAGCTATGATTTGATCCGCATCCTCCTCCTGCTGAAGCTGCTGGGCTTCAGCCGGCCGGCCGCGCTGGAGCGGCCGCCGGCCGTGGACCCGGGCTGAGGGCCCAAACAAAGAGCAGCGGCGGCGGAGGGGGACATGTAGCGGGTGGCGTATGGGCAGTAGGGGATGGGAGACGGACATGTACTCTTTCGATCTTTTGAAGTGCATGTGTTTGTGCACCCAACCCAACCGGCCAAGTCCGGCATTGCGGGGTTGCGAAGGCCCATAACTGATGGCAGCGTGGGTTAAGTCCGTGCGCTGTGGGGCGTAGTGCTTGATTGCGCGGCCCCAGTGCCCCGGCTAGTTGCACGTTGCATTGGCCCCAGTGCTGCCCGGCCACGCGGGGTTTGGGGCTCAGCCCTTTTCCCTGTCCTGAGGAGGACAGACATCCTGGCGCCAAGCCACTCAGCCCCCTCCGCCCAGCAATCCACCCCCGCCCCTGTGCCCCTCTGTTCGCTCCCCAGCCTCCCACCCCTCAGCGTTCAGCCCCATTGCAGCCTGCCAGCTGCTGCCAGCTTGCACATGCATCTTGGCCCCCTCATCTGTCCCTCCTTCACGTTGCACGCTCCTGCAGCCCCCACCCCACCTCACAGCCCCGCCTAGCTTCCTCGCACGTTCCAGGATGCGCCCGTTGTCACCCCTAGCCCGACGGCCACAGCAAACTGAGCGGTGCGGCCGTGTCAACATGTCTACAAGCGCAAGTCAGCTTACGCCTCGTCTTCCGCTGCGCGTGCTGTTATCGCCATTTCGGTGCCGAGAAGGCCGGCCGTGTGCGTTCGTAGAGGCAGCAATAATACAACGAACGAATGCACCTCCTCTGGCACGCGCCCCAGCTCGCACCTGCACACACCGCATTGCACTATGAGGCTTTGGGCGTCCTAGCGGCTAACATGGCGCTTTACCTCCGCTTTGTAGGTGAGCATGCGACGTGTCTTGGGGAGCGACGGACGCTTGCTTTGCTGGCCTTGCTTTTCGCGTACGGGTAACCTCGCCCCCGCGTCCCTTGCCCCTAGGATCCACCCATGCGGCTGCTTGTGATGCTCGTCTCCCTGCTTGGTTGACCTGTTGCGTTGCGCACAGCTTAGCTGCGATCAGCTGCATCCCTCATCGTCGTCACCCTGGATACGCTGCACGGCCCCTGCGAGTACAGTGTCCTTTCTTGCCGTACAGTGCACACTCTGCTGTACACGGTCAAAACGACACCCCTTTTCCTCCGCATATTTGCCAATGGACTGCGCTTCGTGTGCGCTACTGCCTTGCGCGTGAACCGGGAGCCTTGACGAGGCTTGGGTCCTGTCCATCTCCATCATTGACCACTCTTCCGTACCTTGCATCCGCGTTAGTCATGCCCGAGGCCTCCAGCACGGCGAGCTATGGCCAGTATAGTACACACGCACGCCTGGCAGCGGCGGTCGTGCGGTGTCCCGCGCAAGGACATGCCGACATGTGACCCCCGGGACCACCCTTCCCACCACCATGCCATCCGGGGGTCAGCACTTACTTCATACCATGCTTTCGCCCACGGGGAAGGCCGTAGGCTGCGTCAGACCGCTGTAACAAATGAAAGTGCCCACCACCCTCCCTACTTCGGGGGCCCATAACTTTGCAATGTTACCCCCCCCCCCCTGGAAGCCAGGACAGCCGGTCTTCGTGCAGGGGTGACACGGCCTGGTAACAACCGCGAGAGAGAGACCGGCGAACAACGCATGGCAACCGCCTCGGAAAGTGCCCTCCTTGAGCCCGCAACCCCCCTCCCCTGTCATTGGCCTCATTCCTCCAGGTTTCGGCACAACATCGTCTACCAGGCAGCTCTCCCCCGCCCCCAGCATCTACTCCCTTCCCCGGCTGCCCTACTTTGGCGGCTCCTGCTTGGGCAGAGGGCCCCCCGGCATCATCAGCCCCGGCATGCCCGGCGGCAAGGGAAGCCCAGGGTAGGCGCCCGCAAGCATCCCTGGCATCTGAGGTGGTAACCCCTGCACACGAGCAAGAGAACGGTTTCGTATATCAAGACTGCTGACAAGCGGTCGACCAAACTTGCCGGTCGACCTGACATAGCGCTCACTTGGAACTGAGGGGGCATGAGCGGGAACTGTCCCATACCGCCCTGGAGCTGCGGGACATAGAGCGGTATGTAGTTCAGAAGCGGGGCCAACATGTGCCCTTGCTCACAGTCGGAGATCAATGATAGCGGTACGCTGCAACCCACCTGAGCAGCCATCTGTTGCTGGGCCGCCTGCTGTTGTGCCATCTGTTGCTGGGCAGCCGCCGCAGCAGCGGCAGCCGCCGCGGCCTCACGTTTGGCCTCCGCAGCGCTGCCTCCTCCCGCCGGCTGCTTGGCTTGCGCCGCCTGCAATAGTATCACGGTGTAGAGCCTTCGCGGCGCAAGGTTGCACAAGCAGCACTAGCACCCACCCCCTGGGTCTTGCTCTTTCCGCTTATTCGGGGCTTCCTTACTATCACAATCAGGTGAAGCCGTTTGATCACCCTTGCACCCAAACAGCGCCCTGTTGCAGCACTGAGGCCAGCCCTGCCTTACAACCCCGCCAAGAAGTGCTCCCCAGGTAAGCTGGGAGGCTGCCACGACCACCTGCCTCCTCACCTCTGCCTGCGAGGGATCAGGCCAGACACCGTCAGATTCTTCCTAGCAGGGGGCTTTGCCGCTTTGGCCCACGAACGCAGCCCAAGCCCCCCCACCCCTGACAAAGCCATGCGGGTCCCAGTGAGAGGGTTGCCCGGAGCTGGCCCTGCCTCTGCCTCGCGGAACTTGGACAGGTAGAGCTTGAGCGGCTCCAGGTACTCCTCGAATCCCAGGGTCGTCATGGCCCACAACAAGTCGTCCCCGTTGATGGTTTTCCGTTTCTCCCGCTGGCACTTGTCGCTGGCCCTGTCCAGACAAGGGAACAGGCGCAGCAGTGGACTGCGAGCAATTCCCTCCAATGCCCCCTATGCCGACCCATTATCGGCAGGCGGAGACTTCCTCACTCTGAGGTAATGAAGCTGATGAATTCCGAGACACACTCCTGCACAGTCTCCTTTGCGTCCTTGGCTATTTTCGCGTTTGCTGGCAGCGCCTTCTTCATGATGCGGCTTATGTTTGCGATAGGCAGAAAGCGGTCCTGCTCTCTTGCATTGCTGTTGCCGTCTCGTCCGTCGCCCTCATCGCCAGACATTGTGTTGCAAGCGGCGAGTGCAAGTCTCTGGTAGGCCGCTCAGGATTTACTGAGTGGCCTCTGAGTGGCGTTTGGGAGGAACGACCTCAGGGCCCAAAGCAGGGCGTGGCCACACGCGTTGGTTGCCCTATGGTTCCCCTAGGTTTGGTTTAACGTGTGCGTTAGAGCATGCAGCTGCGGGCTCTGACGAATGGCGGCGAACCCGCGCAAGTTGCGGGCATGATGACCCCATTGCGGACCCCATTGGCGTGGCTTGCGAGAACCCCTCCGCAGTCACTGCCTCCATCAAACCCTCTCCGTCTCTCCTCACTACTCCTCGCTACGCGTTGGTCCCGACCGAAGGGCATCTGGCAAGCTCTGTAGAGATACGGCTGCCATGCGCCAGACACGCATCCAGGGTCCCCCGCAGGCATGCAGCATGCAACTTGTGTACGTCCGTGGTGCTCGAACGCTGCGTGCCTGCGTGCGGGCCCTTAAGCCATCCAGGGCTCCATTCTGAGGCATTCCTCAACACCCGTAATCCCTAGCGGCTGGTCCTTGAACATCCGGGCCCTCACCCCTGCTGGTCACAGGTAACAGGGCCGGCACAACGCTTGGATGGGTGTTACAGCGCCGTCGAACGCAGTGCGCGCTTGAAGGCACACGAGACGCGATGCTTAACCAAGCGCCCCCCCCCAACAAACGCGTCACGAACGGGAAAGGAGCCCCTGACAGCCCCAGGCCATTGCATCCAATGCAAGCGGACCCCGACCACTTACCTGCTAGCGTCGCGCTGCCTCACGGGGAAGCGCTGTGCGCTACCAGGTGCTGCGCTGCTCGGCTCTGCGCTGCCGCTGCTACCATGAACGTACTGCGCCTGGCATGCAGACGCCCCGCCCTGACCATTGACTGCGCATTGATGACCTCAAGGCTCTACCCTCTGAGGGAGTCCATCCAACTGCTAGCCCACTGCCACGATCGCCCCTGCGGCGCCACTGGCCTGCTACCGCTGGCACTGCTACTGCTACTGCGCCGTGGCAACTGCAGTCTGCCATCCACACCTCCCATGGCTGTGACACGACGCGATGTAACCCGCCCATACATGCTGCACAACACCCTTCGCGGTGACAGGCTGTCTGCCTCGCACTGCACCCTCAAGGCTGTGCCTGGCACTGGGCTGCGCTGGGCCTCAGCACGCACGTGAACTGCAATCAGCGCTGTCCTGCGCTGACTGCTCCTGCTCTTGCTCAACGACAAGCCGAGAAGCCCCAGCAGTCTTCATCGCACCGCACTACCGCCGAGGGCCGGGGTCACGCCGGTCGTCCGGACGTCCGTAGGGCGCCGCACGAGGGGCAGCGGGGGGCGGGTAGCGCCCGCGATCGGGGCCGCCCGCTCCGCCCCGGTAGCGATCGTCCCCAGGAGGGTACTCGGGGGGGTACCGGCTGTCGTACCCGCCATGCCCTCCGTAGCCGCCGCGGCTGTCGTAGCCACCCGCGCCGCCGTAGCTTGGCGGCGGGGCCGCCGCGTAAGGGTCACGTGCGTAGGGGTCCCGGTAGTACGGGTCACGCTCGTAGCCGCCTCTGCGGTGTTGGTCATGGGACAAGGCACCAACTTCAGCACAGGGAAACCCTGCCATGGTCCTGATAAGTCCGCAAAGCTGACCAGCCAAGCTTCCCGCGCAAGCCCGTGCAACTGCTCCTCCAGCAGGCGCCCCGCCCTAACCCCACCCAAGCTCACCCGCCGCCACCTCCGTAACCGCCGTAGCCACCGCCGCCACCACCACCCCGGTCATAGCCGCCACGGCTGTAGTCGTAGGCGCGCGGGTCGTGCCCGTAGCCAGGACCCCCACCGTAGCGGTCCCCCCCATAGCCGCCCCGGTCGTAAGGGGCCCCGCGGTCGTAGCCTCCACCGCCGCCGCCATAGCGGTCTCCGCCGCCGTAGCCCCCCCGGCTGTCGTAACGCCGATCAGGGCCGCCGCCGCCACCGCCGCCGCGGTCATAGCGGTCATACCGGCTGGCGCCATCCCGGCTGCTGCCCGCACGGCCCAGCGCCGAAGCAGGGGTGCCGGGCTTGATCTGGTCCTGCGGAATCGCCTCCTTGACAGAGATGGGTCGCCCGTCCACGTCCTTGTTGTGCAGGTCGCGAACCGCATCCAGCATGCTCTCGCGATCCTTGAACGTCACGAAGCCGAAGCCGCGCGGCTTCTGCGTCATCTTGTCTAGCTGGATCACGACATTCTCGGGGTTGTACTTGCCAAACACTGCGCGTGAGGAAGGCATCAAGCGGTCAGCGGAACCGCGCCACGCGCACAGACCGGGGGCGCACAGACTCACGGTCTCGAAGGCCGGCCTCATCCATTCGGTAGGAGATGCCACCGACGAACACCTTGGGGAGCTCTGCGGAGGCCTGGCCCCGGTCGCCATCGCCCCTGTCGTCGGCCATGGCTTCGGCTTGGCCTAAGGCCCTGTACTGCTGCGGTTCACGCTATGCAGAGCAGTCTAGTGTGCAGGGCTTGGGGAGTGGGAAGTGAGGTCTTCTAGCGCGCTCCTCGACGGCGACCCCTGCATGGCCGCGATGGCAAAGAGGCAAACTCCCAAACAAGCTTCCGGAGCAACCCACTTACAGGCACATGTCAGCACAACGAAGACCGCTCTGAGCTTCCCAAATGTCCGCAGCGCGTCGGGCCTCGCGCCTCGTGCCCGCCTTCCTAAACGCAGCTTCACAGACAAGCTCCAGCTGTTCGGGCATCGTAGGTTTAGGGTGTCAAGCCCTAAGCGCAGCTGGTCAACGCTGGAAATCGCCTACTGGGTGGGGCGCATGCGCCCGACCGTTCGCGAGCCAGGCCCTGCCTGCGGAGGCCGCTGTCCGCGAGAAATTTGACCAGACCAACAGTGTACTTCAGGTGCGACACATACCGCTGCTCTTGCGCAAAGCGAGCGAGACCCCGGACCTGCATGCGCACGGCGCAGCGGCCCTCCAAAGACGGCATCCTTCATTTGGACTCACAGTAGCTGTCATGTGGTTCTCTGAGGTCGATGCAGCTGGTGACCCTCGGTTGCCCGCTCATGCAAGAGCGACCTAGTCCATGTCCAGGCAACGCCGTTCTTCGTTTCTTGCTTTCTGTGTCGAGGTCACGTGTGGTTGGGTCTTGGCCCGGTCCGGGGGCTCAGCCCGGGGACTCAGGGTGGAGTGCGCCGTGGCAAGGCGTGCCAAACCCAGACTTCCTTGGGCATGCCCAGTCAGCGGGCCCCCGACAACTTCCTCCCTAGACCGCCTTCCACAGCAAACGCCCGCTTCGCTGGCGCCCTCCTCTCTTCTTGGAGACAAAGCCCTTGACTCTATGGCCGCTTCCCTTTGCTCTGCGCCTCCTTTCAAATGCCTTCCTCAAGTGCCTTCCTCGGGGCCCTTAACTCTCTTCCCGCTTCCCCTTGCTTTGCGCCCCCCTTCCAACAGACGGTACAAGTGCTGAAGCTGCGCCAGGACTTGGAAGATGAGGCCGAGCAACACCTCTACATCAGTTACTCCCAACTCCTGCACATGGCCAAAGCCAGGTGCGGGGTTACGAAGGCCTCAAACGCCCGGCCGCCGGGTCCCACTGTGCCGCGTCTAGCACAGATCCAGCGGGGCTGAGTGGCCCAGGTCATGCGAGGGTGTGGATGTGTATGTTCGTGCAGGTGGAGCTGTAGTACCAGTGCTTTCACCTGTGAGGCCCCTATTCCCTTCTTCAAACTGGCCTCGCAGTGGGGCCGCCCACGACGACAAGGAGGCGGAGGAGCTCGCTCTGGCCCTGCACAGAGCTGGGGTTGTGCTGCGGCACCACGACGGTGGGTAAGGGGTTTTCCTAATCTCATGCACGAAAGCTCGCGGCTGGCCTTGCCCGGCCAAGACACAAGGCACTGTCCGGCTGTCCTTAGCTGTGACCGGGTGTTGACCCCCTCGCTCCTTGAGCTGCAGTGGTCTACCTGCGACCGGATGACATTGCGGAGGTGATCACCCAGGTGCGGCAGCCACAGCGATGAAAGGCCTTTAACCGACCCTTGATGACAGCACCCCGCCCTGGTGCCGTGAGGCGCTGCGCTTACAACTGCCTCGGTGTCCCGGTGCCGAGCTAGCCGCAACGCGGGCCCGGTCCAGCCTGCATTGTAAATGCTTCAAGCTCTGTTGCTTCACCATGCGGCCTGGTCCCTCTCCCGTCCCACCCATGCTCGTGCAGTCGCTGCCGGGCGGCAAGGAGGACGCGGCACAGAAGCTCGCGAAGATTGAGGAGGAGCTGACGGACCTCGAGGTGGTGCACAAGGAGGTGGACAAGCAGGCAAGGAGGGTGGGCTTGGTCGTCCAACCCGCCAATGCGCTGGGCCCGGGGTGGATAGCGTGTATGCAATCCCGGGGGGGGGGGGGGTTCCGTGAGCAATCCCAATCCGCCGCGCCCAGGGCACCTATCCATCCAAGCTGGGATGCCCACCCTCCGACAGGCGCACCGCACGACGACGCGCCTGCTCACGGCGGGCTACATCGTGCTCTTCACGCAGCTCGTGGCCTTCGTGTACCTCACCTGGTGAGCTGCAGCTACAACAGTCTCGTCGCAGGCAGGGCAGGACGCGCCGGCATCTCGTGGGCGGCGTGCTTGCCCCTCCTTCAGTCCATAGGGCCGCAACGAGCGTGCACGGCGATGCTCCCCTGACCCAAAGTGCCCTGTCCACTGCTCGTTAGGTGGGAGCTGTCCTGGGATGTGATGGAGCCCATTGCGTACATCATCTCACTCTTCTACTCGCTCGTGGGCTACACTTACTTCATGGCCACGAAGGGAGGCATCTTCGACCTGCAGCCCTTTAAGGAGTTCTGGCACGCGCACATCAAGGTGGGTGCATGAAAGCCTGGTGGGCTTTGCGACATGGCCCGTTCGATGCTCTCCGCTCGCACCGGTAGGCCCCTGCTACTCGACACGGCCCAATGCTCCCGACTTGCATGCCCCTGTTATCTCACCTCCGCCTCCTGTCAACAACGATCACATACCACAGCAAAAGAAGGCGGTGGCCATCAAGTTTGATGCGGACCGATATCACTACCTGCTCAAGGTGAGCGGCTGCAGGCAGATTGCGCTGGGCCCGGGCCCGCGGGGCTGGGTGGCTGTAACGCGGCGCTGGTGAAGGCTGTCGAGACGAACGGCAGTGCGGATCACCCGTTGGAAGAGGGCTGTGATACATGTAGACCTCAGCAGCCTCGGACGCCCGACCTGGGTGATGTCCTCTCTCTCCAATCCGCCCCCCACCGCCCACAGATGAAGGACCGATATAAGAGGCACATCGCGCACGCAGCATTACGGCGCGACAGTCCGAGCAGCACCTGAGCACAGGGTGCAGCGGGCGGGGGGAGTAGGCTGGGATCATGACGGCGAGAGGAGGGGCCAGGAAGGGGTCGCATCTGGATCATGCTGTGTCTGCCTACCCTACGTGTTGGGAAAAATGGCGGCAGAGCGCCGGGTGGACGGCTGAGCACGTGATTAGCGCAGTGTCCAGGGTATGTTGAGGTGGGAGCTTGGAGTGGGGCTGGGGGCGGTCCCGAAGGGGCTCTAGCGGGGTTCGCGACTGCTAGGGAATCTCCAACTGCTGACAGCAAGTAATTGCCATTGACGGGGGCGCCGCCAAACGGGAGGAGGCAGAGCTTATTGAGAAGAACATTAATGTGACAGGAGACTGCGGGGGAGACCGCGGGGGAATGGTTGTGTGAGCGACGGGGAACCGGAGATGTTGGTGTACTCTAACCTGTCCAGCTGCGCGGTGCGTTGCAAGCACGTACGTCTCATTGACACCTGTTGACACCCACCCGCCCGCCCGCCCAGCAAGTGTCGGCGCACGCAGCCAAGAGCATGGAAGCCGGGGCGCTGAAGGTACGCGGAGACCGTCTCACACACTGCCATCCAGCACCTTGCAAGCCACAGGAGATGGGGGTTATCGGGGTTTGAAGCAAAGTGCCATGCAGCGCAGTGCACGAGGGCACGCCAGGCGGGTCTCACTCCCCCCGGCTCTCTAGCACCTTCCTGGTCCCCACTCCAAAATGATCCTATGGGCTTGTTATGCATGTAAAGGCCTGTTCCAGGCCCTGGGGTGCACAATAGCGGTCGGTCGCGGGGGCATGTCGGCCGACATGCTTGGGCGGGCGACCTCCGCGGATGTCGCCAGAACCCTGTCAGTTGTTGTCCTTAGTTAGAAGAAGCCGTGTGAGACTATTGAGGCGCTCTGTAGCTCTCGCGGGTGGTCGCTGACCGTCAGTCAACGCTCTTTAAGCGGCTCAATGATTAAGCGGCTCAATGACTACCAAAACCGCCACTCGAACGACCCCGGGTCGCCGCGCGGTGGAACATATTCAGGAGGGCGCCAACGGCCGCCGGACCGAGCGCGATGGGTAGCGCGCGACGCGAGGGCGAAGCAGCACCCGCGAGGGCGACGCGAGCAAGCAGCAAGCGTCGCGCGCATAGTTAAAAAGTGCACTTTTCTCAAGAGGCTCACGCAGTCAGCAAGCCAGTCGCAGCGCTTGCGACAGCGCGACGCGCGAGCGACGTCGGCGAGCATTGATGCCCCGAACGCGCGCCCGAAAAGCGGCGAAAGAGCCCCACTCGCGGACCCAGTATGAGCAAGATAAGCGCCGTGCAGTATAAGCAAGGATCGGCAGCTGGCTCGCGACGCGACGCAGCAACATTTTAAAGTCGGCGCCCACGACGACCCGCCACAGCTCAAGCGAGCAGTACAGTACATACTGACATCACAGGAACTTTGAAAGGCGCCACTCGGTTTACAAAAGCGTCACCGAGTGCAAGCCGCAATGCTTGCACGCCCAAACGCGCGCCGACCTCGCTTCGAGGCCACGAAACGGCGCATGGCGATACCAAGGAAGGTATGGTCATGCGCAAGCGAGCAAAGCATCGCGGGCAACGTCGGTCAAGCTCGGTCAACGCCGACGTGTCCAAACCACGGCACGGCCTCCCAGCCCCGCAAGGCTTCCCGGCCCAGGAAACCACCCTCCGCGCGCCCCCCTCGCTCCCTTTCCTCACCAGAACAAAGACCGCTTCAAACACAGTACAAATACGCTAGTTATGCCGCCTGTCGAATCACGAAGTCGAGCTAGGGGTGACCCTGGGTCACCAGGGGTGGCGACCAATAGCCTAGGGCCCCACAGGCCCCCAGACTGATTGCAACGGATAGCTATTGTCGCACAGGCCACGTAGCCGCGGGATGGGGCGAAAAGGAGCACGCCGAAGGGACCGACCTCGGCGCATGCACTGCGACGGTTTGGGCCATGCAGAGGGACCCACATCGCGAAAGGCAACATGGACTACACATACGTTCGGAGCACGCCTTGTAAGGCTTTTAATGCTTCGTTGCGTGCCCGCGCTGCAACAAATGTAGGGCCGCATGTCCGAAGCTCTCTTGGCGCTATGCGCCAAATATAAGGCTAGTCCCGCCTTAGACCATGTGACTTGTGTTCTCGGAACTCGCGCGTCCCGTGAAGCTGCAAAGAAACAACTAGCGCACTGGTACACGCGCAACGGGCTGGAGCTACAAGCGCCTCAGAGCTTCGGCCGGCGAGGCCCCAAGCCTCGCGCGGTTCAGTCGGCAGAAGAGCTGGACGCGTTGAGCCTCTCCTTCCTTGAGTGGATCACGCAACTCCGAACACCCACCGCTCCGCCACCAACCTCACACGGGATTGCTACCAGCCTCCTCTGCGTTGGGGTGCTCACGGCTTTCATCCTTCTGGGAAGCCGCAGCGCCATGTAACCATGGCCGGGGACAAACACATACCTCTGTAACGCCCATCGGACTCCTCCCGCCCATCCTTATCCACCTCCAAGAAGCGGCATCACCAAGCCCAGATCATTCTGGGCATCGCGAGCTGTTCTCCACCCTGGGTCTCACTCAAACACCTAAATATGCGTTCCTAAGCTTACCACCTGAAAGACGTGGGCTAACTCGGCGACCGGAGGTACCTACCCGACCTCGGTCCGACCGTGCCGAAACCCACCCCCCCGGACGGAAATGCGGGTAACAGGTCTCGGGAACACATGTAACAGGATGTGGTATGGTCCGTATTCTTGTTGGAGTGTTCCCGGGCATGCTTAGGGGGCACGGGGTGTGGGGACCAGGGGGTGGGCCGGAGTAGAACCCGCCTGGGGCACGCCCGTGGGGCACGCTCGGCGTCGCTCGGCGTGGGGCGAGGGGGGTGGGTGAAGGTGCGTGTTGCAACAAGTGGGCGTCCCCAAGCACACACACATTCCGCTACTGCATTAATGTGTGAAGCGTAGGACTGAACAGAACTTGGCGGGCCTGAGGCTGTCGCAGACATGGACGCTGGGGCACTTCAGGTAGGCGTGCTTCCCGGCTTCAAAGGCCTCATGCCCCATGTATCCATCAATGTTGTCGCGCCCCTGCGCAGGAGGTGGCGTCGCAGGTCGCAGCGGCCAGGAAGCAGCTCGAGGCTCAGCGAGCGCTGCGAGAGGGCAACCTGAACGTGACGCGACCGAGTGCGTCGCCTTGCTGCTGTTTGGGATAGCGGCACGCTGAAGGGTAGACTGTCGAGCCCCAGGATGCTGTGCCATTCTCTGCGCTGCAGGCGAGGATGACCTCAAACAGCTTGATAGCAGCATCAAGCGCAACTCTGCACTCACAAAGAAGCTCAAACAGTTGACAGAAGAGAACAAACAGGGCATCCTCGACGACATCCGCAAGACAAACCAGAGCAAGGTGTGCGCTCTCTGCTTGCGGACATGTCAGGGGCGGTCGGTCGTGGATGCGGGGGCGCCGGGTCGAACGGGGGGAGGGGGCAACGGCCCGCCCGGGCCACGGGGGGTGAGGGCGTGCTGGCAGAGTTGGGGGTGTCGACGTTGACCTGTCGACTCCAAGCGACTTCCTTGACCGCAGTACGTGAGCGAGGCAGTTTCGGCCATCGCTGAGGCACCCCTTCGCAACGTGGATGTCCCGGCAGCGGTGGCGGTGTGCAGCCTGCTCCACCAGCGGTGGGGCTACTGGGGCGGCTGGGCGCTGCACGCGTGTGCCCGTGTGGGAACGCCGTTTACTCGAGCCTGCTCTGTTACCTGCAGATATGCCGACTTCGGGAGTCAGGTTGCCCCAGCGCTAGCCAAGGTACAGCATGCTCACTCTCTGCTTCTTCAGTTGTGCTCGATCCCGCCCTCACTAGCTACCACTTGCCCTTACGTCCAGGTCTTCCCCAAGCCGGGAGCCGACGCATCGGCGGCCGGCGGGGGCGGGGGGGACCGCGACGGTGCCAAGCGGCGGCGCGCTGCCCTGCGGCTGCTGGGGGAGCTGGTGGCGGCGGGGGTGGTGGCGGGGTCTGGGCCCCTGCTTGGGGTTCTCAAGGACCTGGTGAGACCGAGGGCTATGTGTGCTGACCCTAGTTAGAAGTTGCCTTACTAAACCCAAAGCAGCAAAAAGCGAGACCCTGGCTGTGCCGCGGCCCAGAGCAAAGTCCGGCGTAGGTGTAAACCGAGGGGTGCTAGTCTGCTGCCGGACTTGCGGGGTGGGCGCAAGGAGCGAAGCGGCACCGTCCCAGATTGGGGTTTGAGGGATGGTTACGGAGCGGGGCCGTACGGCGCAGCCATACCGGTGCGGCCCCTCATCACGTGCTCGCCCGCGATGGCTTCCCCCGGGGCCGCCTTGCAGGCCCTACCCGACTACAAGCGGGACCGCGAGGGCGCCGTCACGTGCCTCACACTGCTGGGCACCTTTACCCGCCCCGCCCGCGAGCTGCTCCTGGGACAGCAGCCCGCGGCGGCGCTGGCGGCGGCATCAGCCGCACCCCCAGAGCTGCTGCAGCAGGCAGGGTGCGGGGCGGGGCCGGGAGGAAACGGCCCAGAGCGAACTCGCCTATGGAGCTCGCGGCCTTGCGCTTGGGGCACAGGCAGGCAGACCTGCCAACAGGCCAGCGCTGGCTTTCCACGGTGGCAGGCAGCAATCGCCTTAGCTTATGTAACCAGCCGCCGTCCCCGGCCCGCCCTTGACCCCAGGCTGATGCCGGAGGCCTGCCCGAAGACGTGAGCTCTGCGCTGGTGACGCTGCGGGCCGAGCAGGCGGCTCTGGATGAGGAGCTGGGCAAAAGGTAAATGGCACTGACGGGCTGGGTGGCAGCTGGGGCCGAACAGCTCCCATCCCCCGGAGGACCGCCCCAGCTGGCAGCCACCTGAGTAGCGTGTGCGGGCGGTGCTGTGGCGCTTAGCGAGGGCCGTGGCCTCTGTTGCCTCCCTCTTAGGTTCTACCTGCCCGAGGCCGAGGCGGCGGTGCTGACCAAGGTGTTTGACCGCGCCTTCGAGGCTGCCTCGGCGGCGCTGGCGGAGGACCACCGGGGCCTGGGCGCCATGGAGGCGGAGAACGCGGCGCTGGTCAACACGCGGGGCGACCTGCCGCCCGACCTGGCCGCAGAGTATGAGCGGAGGCGCAAGGTGCACCCGGGCGGTCTTGAACAGGGCCGTTCTTACGCTGCTGAACCACGTCGACCGCTTCCCGCATTTTTAGTACTCTTCCCCCCTGCCCTCACCGCTGTCCCCCCTCAGGCCTACGAGGCCCTCCACCGTGCGGTCGCTGTGCTGGCCGAGGGCCTGGGGCGGCCCATGCCGGAGCTTGCGGAAGACGCCTTCACGCGCCTGGGCGCAGCGGACACGGTGGGAACGCTGCAGCGAACACGGTCCTGCCCCGGTGCCTCCGCCGACCTAGCCCTTCATCAAGGCGTCTAGCCCTTGAACTCTGATCCCCGCGCTCTGCCTAACCCCCTTCCCCAGGCCAAGGACGCTGCTCGCGATGCCGCCTCTCGGGAGGCCGCTGCGGCGGCCGAGCTGGCAAACGAGCCCGCGTTCGAGGACCCGGACGCACGCGCCTTCTACGAGTCCCTACCGGAGGTGGGCTCCGCCGCTCCGGTCTGCCTGGGGAGGCCAGGTCGTGCAGGGGAGGGGTCGGCGATCAGGGAGGGGTCGGTAGAGGCTGACAGTTTGGCGAAAAAGGCAACCGCCTGGTCTTTACGCTTGGACCCCTGCACCCATGTCGGCTGACACTTTCAATCACCCCATCCCCCCAGGTCCGCGTGCTGGTGCCCTCGGTGCTGCTGTTCGGGGACTCCAAGGACCCCCGGGCGGCGGCCAAGGAGGCGGCGGCGGCGGGCTCCGTCGCGGGCAAGGAGGGCCCCGGCGACAAGGATGGAGGCGAGGGCGCGGCCAAGCCCCCTGCGGAGGGCACCTCGGTAAGGGTGAAGCGGTTCGGAACATGCACATAGGGCTGCACTTGTCTATGCTGAGGACAGGCGTTCAGCCGTTGCGGCGTCTAGAGCGAAGTCCCTGGCTCCCTGTCCCGGATTTGTCTTTGCCGGCAACGTTTCCTACAGGAGCCCGACGCTTCATCCAGCGCCGATGCGCCCGCCCCCGCCGACGCCGCCGACGCTTCGGTCGCTGCTGAGGACTCCGCCGCTGCTGACGGTGAAGCGGGAGCCGGCGGGGACGAGGCCGGTGGTGGCGGCGGCGGTGATGGCGGCGCAATGGACTTGATCGTCACCCGCTTGGGCTCCTGCGTGAGCCGCGACCTGGCGGACGAGCTGGCGGTCAACTTCTGCTACATCAACAGCAAGGCGAACAGGAGGTGGGAACGGGGAAGCCTGCGGCAAACATGGTCTCGATGTATGGGTTTTGCTAGGCACCCACACACCGGTCCCCGCCCTGACACCGATGCACGTACCCGCCCGCCCTCCGCAGGCGCCTGGTGCGGGCGCTGGTGGACGTCCCCCGCGCGGGCTTGCAGCTGGTGCCCTTCTTCGCACGGGTGGTGGCGGTGCTGGCCTCGGTGTTCCCGGACGTGCCGCAGGGTGGGGCCCGGGGCGGGCCTGGGTGGAGGCTTGGCGTGGGGCCTTGCGTGGGCCTGGGCAGGGCCGTGTGTCTGCTTAGCAGAGTCATCGAGTCATCGAGTTTGCTGTTCGCCGGACTTGACTTCTTTCCTCCTCCTGCTCTCCAGGCGTCATCGCCTCGCTCGAGTCCACCTTCGGCCAGCTCCTGCGCCGGAAGGACCCCACAGGTGCGCAGCTGCCCGGGCAGGGGCTGGGGCCAGAGCCAGGCTCTTGGCCTCTCGCACCGGCTCGCTCCTTGCCTGGGCTCCCGGGCGGCAACGACGTCGCTCAGACTGCGGGGGCTCGCGCCACTTGCCCGATGGTTTCTCCGTTCTCCCTCTCCTCTGCGTTCCCCCCCTCCCAGGTGCCTCCTTGGAGCCCCGCCTCCGCACCGCCCGCTACCTGGCCGAGCTCGCCAAGTTCCGGCTGCTGCCGCCCGGTTCCTTCTTCTCTGCCCTCAAGCAGGTTAGTGATGTCCGTATGGGGGTAGGCCCTTCTGGTCCCTGGGTCCCACCTCGCCCCCCTGCACCTCCAAAGGGGCCCCGTGCACCGGCATCTAATGCTCCCCAGTCTTCCCCTAGTTGAAGGCCCCTCTCCTCCTCCTGCCTAACCTCCACGCCACCCAGCTCCTGGACGACTTCTCGGGCCACAACATCGACTCGGCTGCGGCGCTGGTCGAGAGCGCGGGGCGCTTCATGTACCGCTGCCCCGAGACGCGCGTGCGCATGGAGAACATGCTCGAGGTGGGGGGAGTCTGGGACGAGGAGGAAGGCGGGCGGGATACACAGGATGACCCCTGACCCCCTGGCCTCGCGTAAAATTTTCCTCTTACATGCCCCCAGGTCATGATGCGGCTCAAGAATGCCCGCAACCTGGACCCCCGCCACGGTGCCCTTATCGAATCCGCCTACTTCGCCGTCAAGCCCCCCAGCAAGGCGGCGGCGGCGAGGTGAGGGCTGGGCCTGCGATGTGTCTGTGTGAGCCCCGGACGTGCTTGACAGGGCGCTTGAAATGCGCGAAACCTGCTGAACGCCGTGATCCCTACCGCTGACGGCCCTTCCCCCCTTTTCACCCCATTCACCCGCCCCCTGCTCTATCCCCTCACCGTTTATCCTCAGGCGGACCCGGCCCCCCATCCAGGAGTACATCCGGCTCCTGATCTTCGACCAGCTGTCGGAGGCGACCATCCCTGCCGTACTGCGGAAGCTGCTCAAATTGCCGTGGCGGGAGGTGGGCGGGAGCCGGTTAGGGGGAGGTTATGAATGCTGAATGTCACCAGTCTGAGTCTCATGAGTCCCATGCTTTGCCCCTTACGTTCCCTGCAGTACGAGCAGTATGTGGTGAAGTGCCTACTGAAGGTACGGCAGTACCGCGGGGAGCAGCGGCAGCGGCTTTGCATGTGACCGCGGCTGTGCAAGGCCGTCGTGTACGAGGACAGGTGTCGTGCTCTCGAGGGGACCCCCCCCACTGCCGCTTGTCCCCGTTGTCCCCAACCTGCCACACCAGGTGGTGCGGGGGCGCTTCTCCAACATTCCTCTCGTGTCTTGCCTCGCGGCGGGGCTGGCGCAGGTGGGGGGCGGTGGTGCTGTGAAGTCGCTCGAGTCAGAGTTCCGTGCCCACACGTTCCCTTGTGCCACCCTTGCTACCCTACTCCTTGTCGGCCTTACCACCCCTCCTGCATCCTACCCCCAGTACCACGACAGCGTGGGGGTAGCCCTGGTGGACTGCGTGCTCGAGGAGATACGGCTGGGCCTAGAGAGCCCGGGGGCAGGTGGGCCTGGGCCTGGGCCTGGGCAAGGAGATGAACCCAGAGCTGCGTGCACACCTTATTGCTAAACATCCTCCGTTGCTTACGGAGCCGCCGCACGGCGCATCCCGTACAGGCCTGTACCAGAAGCGCATGGCGGACGTACGGCTGCTGGGCGAGCTGTACAACTACATGCTGTGCAACTCTACGCCCGTGTTCGAGACGCTCTACCTGCTGCTCACCTTCGGCCACGAGGCACCCGAGCTGGCGGAGCGCCTGGACCCGCCGGACGACTTCTTCCGCGTGCGCCTGGTGCGTGCGGGAGGTAGCGCGTGGGGAACGCTCTTTACCAAGAGGTTTGCCCGTCACACACCATCCATGCCAGTATGCGGGGTCGGGCCGGCTGCCTCTGCTCCTTCACTTGCCTCCACGCACTCCCCGCTCTTCGCAGGTGTGTGCGCTGCTGGACGCGTGCGGGCAGTACTTCGGGGAGGGGGCGGCGCGCTCTCGCCTGGACCGTTTCCTCACCTTCTTCCAGGTGGGGGTAGGGCAGGGCGGGTGCCGCGTTCTGCGTGACAGCAGCCGCAGCCTTGACCGCCCCGATCACCCTGACTAAGTACCCATCCGCTTCAACCGCGTGCAGGCATACATCCTCTCCAAGGCCAGGCTCCCCCTGGACGTGGAGTTCGATCTGCAGGTGGGCGCATGGGTGCGGGGTGGGGGCAGGATCTTGGTGGGTGTACGGCAAGACAGCGGGGGCCGGCGCTCTCCCGCGACGTACACCCCTCCCCCCCATCTGATCTACCCCTCCTCCCGCCAGGACGTGCTTCACACGCTGCGCCCCAGCCTCAGGCGGTACGACTCGTACGACGAGGCCCTTGCTGCCGTACAGGTGGGGTGCTTCAAGAGTGCTGTCTGCTGTGCTGTGCATTACGCCCCCGCGTATGGAAGGGCCAGTGTGTCCGCATAAAGGGGCACCGGACCGAGCGCAGGTCTGACGTCACGGCATTACCCCGACCGCTGTGATCCCCCGGCAGGACATCATCGCAAAGGAGGTGGCGCAGTTTGGCGCCCCATTGGGCACTATCGGGGAGGAGGAGGGGGAGGAGGACGAGCGGCGGGGTGAGTCAAGTCACGTGCCCGGGGCTGCAGCTGTAGGCACGAGTGGAGCCGCTGTCCGGTAGTCCCCCGTAATCAACCCCTCGACGCTGTGCCCCTGCGCTCCGCACCGTTTCAAAGACGCTGTGTTTTCCCTCCTCCCCCCTGCAGCTGGCGGCGGCGGCGGGCGCGGCGAGGACGACGCGGACGCCGAGGACGTGCGGGGCGACGCGAGGTCGCTGGACGACATGAGCGGCCGAAGCGAGGAGGACGAGCGGGTAGGGAGCGTGCCGCTCACCCCAGTCACTGGCTGCTGGCAGGGCGCAGCGCGCTGGTGAAGCGGCTGCACTTCGTGCCTCTCTTCAATCCTCTCCCTCTTATCCGGACCAGTAACATCCGCCTTGCCCCTGCCCGGCTCCTACCAGGGATGAGCTGGACGATGACTTCGAGCGGGAATGGGCGGCGCTCATGGGGGAGACACAGAGCCGGCTGGGGGGCCTGTCGCTGGCGCCCACGCCGCAGGTGCGTGCGTGTGTGGAAGGAGCTTTGAAGATACGGTATTGAGAGTCATGTGGGTGAGGACCTGACCCGGTACGGCTGTGGCTGGCCGATGTAGCCTCCTCGAGCTGACGCGACTTCCTAACACCTTCAATCCTTCACTCGGCCCTTGCGCTTCCATGCAGAGACCCGCTGCGTCCCTGGAGCCCACCTCAGCGGCATCAGGGCCGGGCGGCGGAAGGGCGGGCGCAGGCGCTCATGCGGGCGGGCACCGGCGGCCCGAACCGGACTCCGAAGTCCCGGGTGGCGAGGGCCCGGGCAACGTGACTCTGCGCATGCTGGTGAAGCGGGGCGGCAAAGAGGACCGAACCAAGGAGCTGCAGGTGCGGCTGCTTGGGGGGGGGGCACGTGGTCGCTGTCCAAGCGGCAGCGAAGCTGCAGTACGGCCTGCATGCGGATCGAAACTCAGGCCACCCATCCCTCCCCACGCCTGCCCTGCTGTCCGCTTGTGCAGGTGCCGCTGAGCTCCGCCGTTGCGTTGGCGGTGCGGCAGCGGGAGGAGGCGGAGGCGCGGGAGCGGGAGGAGATGAAGCGGCTGGTCCTGGCGGCCAACAGGCAGGTGGTGGGGTCGGTGAGGGGCGGGGTGGCCTGAGGTGCGCCCCCGATAAGGGGGTCGAACCCACCAGTGTGTGCGAAAGGGCGAGCCAGTGCAGCGGATAGGCTATGACACCGGTGGCGCCCTCGTGCCATACTTCATGCCATGTGACCCTGCCCCATGTAGCCCCCCTGTCTCCACCGTCAAACGCCGAGCCCCCTTCCGCCACCCCTTTCCCCACACGCCGCCGCGTTCCCCAGGCAGCAGGAGGAGGAGCAGGCTGCCGCCGCCGGCTTCGTCCTCGCCTCAGCAAAGGCCGGGGCAAAACGCTCGGGCAACCCGCGTGCAGCCAAGTATACCGGCCAGCTGGACATCTCCGTCCTGGACGACTTCGGACCATCGTCGTCGTACGACATGCCGTACGTGCCGTACGACCGGTCAGCACAACAGCAGCAACAGCCAGGAGGGGCGGGGTGCAGGGGCGGCCGGGGGTCGTACGGCCGGGGTAGGGGCGGCGGCGGTTGACGTGTTGCCGTATGAGAAATGGTGCATGGAAAGATTGGATGCATCTGCATGGCCACGGCCCACTTTCTCTTGACTCCCACGGGCGGCTCCAAAGTCATCTGGCGGTGCAAGGGCGGAGGAGGGTGACTTGATGAGGAGCTGAAGGTGCACGTTAAGGACGCAGGACTTTCAATTGCGTAGATGTTCTGTTGGCCTGTGCGGCTCCCCTGTACGCGGTCGCCATTCATGGGAGTACGGTACACCAGTCGCCAGTGCCGCCGCCCGCCTGCCGCTCAGGCCAGCTTGCTGTGGGACCATCATGTAGCTACTGGAGGTGGACATGCGATGTTCTGGTACACATGAACCCGGGTGTTCAGGCACACACAAGGGTTTGGGGAGTCCCCGGGGTGAGCGGCGGCGCACGGCGGGAGGTGCCTATTGGTGCCATGGGGCCGACGTGCAGACCCGTGCCGTCACCCCGGAAATGAAAGGCCAACAAGGGCTGAGCCCCGAGCCTTGCATTGGAGCCGCGCACCTCAGCGATGGGAAGAGTCGTGCACGTCTCCCTCTTATGCCCACACGCCACCCCACTACTAAGGCTTGTGGCATCGCGGGCTGGGCAGGCACGCCGACACGGTACGAAGCACAGAGCCTGACGGCGGGGGCTCAGCCCAGCAGAACTCCGGTTCCAAAGCAGCCGTCTTCACGAGGACATGTGATGGGGCCTGTTGGTGCCATGGGGCCTTTCGTCAATCTGCCCATCCTCAAAGCGGGGTAGCGGTAGCACCATACCGCTTCGCGCTCTTCCGCAAGTCCCCGGCCTTGGCGCGGGGCTCTGGCAACGCTGGCGTACCGGCGAAGCGCGGCAGGAGGCTTTGGCCGTTTGCCACCGCCGCACCGCCCCTGGCAAAGCTCATGCTCAGCTGCCTGCCCCCACCCTTGCAGCATTGTTGGCCAACCCTGCCGCCGCCGGAACCCGCCGCGGTCCAACCGGGTGCCAGGTTTGGGAAGGGCCAGCTTCAGCTGCGGCTCGGCGTGCTACGACCTGAGCTTGTCAGCACCCAGCCAAATGTCAGAGTCGCCCGGGGGACCAGGGTTGCACGTTACACGAGGCTCGCCGCCCGTCTGCGCGCATCTTGACTCACAGCGGACAAGGCACAGCACTGAAATCCTGGTGACATTCCAGCGAACACGAGACCGAGGCAGTTATATTTAACTGTACGGCGATCCACTAAGCTGCCCGCTTCACACATCTCCGCTCCACACCATCTTGCTAGTCATATAGTGAGTGACCTAAATCACGATTCAGGGCAACAATAATAGAGGATTCTTTCGTGCGATGCAGGTGGAGGAGACTTTGTCAGTGGGGAGGGATTACCTGGCTGCTGTTGGCAGCGCCCCACACTCCGTCCGATCCCGTCGCTACGTTTCGAATCGCGCAACCGCGGCCACGGCAAGGGCCCCAAAACAGCAAGCAGCAACTCCGCGTTACAACACAACGACCTGCCCTTCCTCAAGGTTCGCCCTTCCTCAACGGCCCTTCCTCGTGCATATTGAAGGCCTTACGGCCTCGGGGCGCTAGCGTTGGCAGGTGAGGACAGGCGATCAGGTGGGACGTACGGTAGGTACCGCACCACGCGATCAGCGAAAGCGATGCGCTTTCTCTGCGTCAAAATGCGCCCTTACTCGGGAGTAACGTTCGGGCAGCAGTTGCATTCGGTATTCCAAACCACCATTTTGCATCCGCCGTACAGGCAAAGCGCCTCTGGAGTGCTGCACATGCCGGGCCGAATCACCCAGCAGAGCTCCGCGCCGATGGGGTTGGGCGTGAGGGTGGTCAGCCTGGTCAGGCGCAGGTTGAGGCTGTCCGTGTACTCCCAGCCGTACGCCTCGGTCTTCCCGTTGATCGAGATTGAGATGACCTCGTGCTTGCACTCTTCGTTGATGGGGACCAGGAGCTGGGAGAGTACGAGGGGGGGGAGAGCGGTGCGCATCTGGTGAGACCCCCACAGACACAGAGCAGGGGTTCGCAGTGCAACGGTCCCTTCCTCTTGTTCCAACGGGCCCATTCCTCTGCAACTCCACACCAACCTTGTGCAGGTCCATGGAGCAGCAGCCGTAGCGCTTGCGGCACTCGTCCATGGCGTCCTCGACAGTGACGCACATCTGTACGGCGTCATAACCGTTGCGGTCCTTGATTGAAGATGTGGTGACGCCGGACAGACTGTACGGCGATGCGCCCTCGGCCGTGACGCAACGCGGCACCTTGGGCGACGGGCTGGGCTTGGGGCTAGGCATGGGGCTCGGGCTGGGCTCCTCGGGGCTGGGCTCCTCCGGGCTGGGGCTGGGCGCAGGGCTGGTGACAGGAGGCGGCGGCGGAACGCGCACGGCCGGGTCAGTACCGGTGCACGTGCTGCTGTCGGAGAAGGTGACACACGTGGACTCGGTCCGGATGCTGAAGATGTATTGCGGGCTCTGAAGGCAGTCGCCATCCAGCGCCTGCGTGGCACGCAACACGAGTCCGACCGTCAAACGTGTTCACAGCTCACTGGCAGGTACATGCCAACTTACGTCCAGATAAGCCTTGCTGGTCTCGTTCAGGAAGTTGTACACAATGGTTCCGTCCTCAGCCGACTCGATGATGCCGCACACGCGCACGGTGGTGGGCGAGCAGCTGCAAACAGGGGTCGCAACAAACAGTCAGGTGACTACTCTCGAGCCCCAAAGGGCAGCAGGTCCGCGCCTGTCACATGGCAGGCCATGATGCACCTGACATGTCTTCTCGACACGGCCCCAGTCCCACCTCGTGGTGAAGGGCACGCTGGGGGCCACGCCATTCTCCATGAGCACAGCCGTAAGGTCGGCTGCCAGGGAGTCGCCAACAGACTGGCACTGAGCAGTTGGAATGGTCCACCACGGCTGTGCGGGTGGCGGCTCGGGCGGAGCCACGGACATGACGATGCACACTGCAAGGACACGCATAGTTGGCGAGTAAGCGCAGCAGCGTCAGAAGGGCACGCAGTACCTCCTCCGGAAAAGATGCACGGTTCCACCGTATAACACGCGGGACGGTTTGCCGGGTCGGACTGGTCTTACCATCGCACGGCGTGACGGGCGGGGGGCTGGGCACCTCGGGGCTTGGGCTGGGCTCCTCGGGGCTTGGGCTGGGCTCCTCGGGGCTTGGGCTGGACTCCTCGGGGCTTGGGCTGGGCTCCTCGGGGCTTGGGCTGGGCTCCTCGGGGCTTGGGCTGGGCTCCTCGGGGCTTGGGCTGGGCTCCTCGGGGCTTGGGCTGGGCTCCTCGGGGCTTGGGCTGGGCTCCTCCGGGCTTGGGCTGGGCTCCTCCGGGCTTGGGCTGGGCTCCTCCGGGCTTGGGCTGGGCTCCTCCGGGCTTGGGCTGGGCTCCTCCGGGCTTGGGCTGGGCACCTCGGGGCTGGGGCTAGGCTCGGGGCTTAGCTCGGGACTGGGCATAGGTGAAGGGTTGGGGCTGGGCTTGGGCGAGGGCTTGGGCGAGGGTTTGGGCTTGGGGCTGGGCTCGGGGCTGGGCTCGGGGCTGGGCTCGGGGCTGGGCGTGGGGCTGGGCGTGGGGCTGGGCTTGGGGCTGGGTTTGGGTGAGGGCTTGGGGCTGGGCTTGGGGCTGGGCTTGGGGCTGGGCTTGGGGCTGGGTTTGGGCGAGGGCTTGGGCGATGGCGAGGGGCCGGGCGCGCAGCTGTACTCCGTGTCGAAGGTCAGGCAGTTGTCGCCGACAGTCGTGTAGCCCGAAATTGCGAGGACAGTGCCAGTGTCAGAGCCGCACATGCCCGACAGGTAGTCGGTGCTGAAGGCGTCGAGGAAGTCAAATATGACGGAGCCGTCCTCGGGACCGGAGATAAAGCCGCACACAACTGCCTCGGTGTCGCTGCAAGACGTGGCCTGGAGGGGATCCACGGTCTTGCCAGCATCCAGGAAGGCGGCATCGATGCCATCGATGAGGGTCTGCTGAATCTGTACGACACAATGCAGGCACGGGACAGGAGCGTAGGAGGAAAGACGGCGTAGTGCAGGAGGTGGGCATGGGCTTGGTGAAGGGGGCCGCGTGTGTATTCCGGTCAGGTTCGCGTGTAATCCCTATCGCTTGCGACTGAGAGCAGGGAAACTTATCGACCCCGCTAGTCGGCGCATCGGCACATTCGGCACATACGGAGCTAGACTCAAACATTGGGCCCCCTGGGGGGGACCACGGGGCTCAGCCCTCTTCCTGCCTCGGGCAGCCGCCCTTGTCCGGTCAGGAGAAGCACCCCTGGAGACGTATGCACCCACGTAGGCCCAATACCGTACAACCAGCTCTCCTCACCTCGGCGCACATGCCGTCCGTGATGACGAAAGGAGAGTCCGGGTCAGTCTGGAAGACGTACAGCTTCACGCACACTGTAGAAGAGCAGCGAATGCATTAGTAAGGGACCTTACGAGGCAGGTCTGCTGGGCCCAAGAGCAGCACACGACGTGCCCGTGGCCTACCCTCGCATGCGCCCGGCGGCAGGGGGGCCTTTGGCGGCGGGGGGGAGCGGACGGGCTTGGGCGCGGGCACGGGGCGGCCCGGCGGAGGAGGGGACTTCTTCCCTGGCTGGGGGCTCGGGCTCGGGCTGGGGAGACCAGCAGGGCTGGGCTTGGGGCTGGGTTTTGGACTGGGCTTCGGGCTGGGCTTCGGGCTGGGGACAATGACCGGCGGCGGATGAGGCGGAGGCGGAGGTGGCGGGGGAGGAGGCGGAGGGGGGGGCGGGCCAGGGGGCTTCGGGGGCGGAGGAGGGTGAGGAGGTGGTGGTGGCGGTGGCGGGGGAGGTGGGTGAGGAGGAGGCGGGGGAGGAGGGGGTGGGGGAGGAGGAGGAGGATGAGGAGGGGGAGGCGGGGGAGGGGGAGGGGGAGGATGCGGAGGAGGAGGTGGTGGCGGGGGAGGTGGTGGCGGAGGGTGCGGTGGGGGAGGGGGAGGGGGAGTAGGGGGAGGATGCGGCGGCGGAGGCGGCGGGGGGAGGGGGGGGGGGGGTTGGGAGGGGGGTGGCGGCGGCGGTGGAGGAGGAGGATGCGGGGGAGGGGGCGGAGGTGGAGGGGGCGGGGGATGAGGCGGCGGCGGGGTGGAGGGGGAGGTGGCGGAGGGTGCGGCGGCGGCGGCGGGGGAGGAGGAGGCGGGGGATGAGGTGGTGGAGGCGGCGGTGGGGGGTGAGGCGGCGGGGGCGGCGGCGGAGGCGGGGGAGGTGGAGGCGGATGCGGCGGCGGGGGCGGGGGTGGCGGAGGAGGTGGGTTAGGCGGCGGCGGCGGCGGCGGAGGGGGTGATGGCGGTGGGGACGGGAAATCCTGCGGGATCAGCGAGCCGGAACAACAACCGTGAGCGATGAAGCGGCACGCACGAACGCACCACATGTTATGGAGCATATCCCTACCGTGTTGCAAGTGGGGCAGGTAAAGCCCTCAGAGGTGTCTGACATCGACCACCTGATGGGCGGGTGCGGGGGTAGAGTAATGTTGCAGGCGGTAGTCCTTGAACCTAAGCAAGTTCCCGCTAGGTAGCTGGTAAGCTGGAGCACGGTATACGGTACGGACGAAGGTCTCGTCGCTTTGTCCTCGTCGCCCCGAAGCTGAAGGAAAGGCCATAGAGTCCGTGCGGCCTTGGGAGCCTGGTCTATTCTTTCGCCCCATGACCGCTTAGCCTCAGCACTGACCTGCAGCGGCCGTCCGGACCCTGGCACAGCTCCTCCTGGGACGAGCACGGATCGCGGTGATAGATGCAAATCTTTGTTCCAGGCAGATCCGAGATGTTGGTGGCCAGGTTGTAGAACTTCAGCTCGAATCCGGGCGTGCCTGCGCGGTAGGAGGGCAGCGGTGAGGGGCGAGCGGGTTGTGGTGCAAAAGCAAAGGCCTGGCATACGTGCAACTGCGAGAGCAGATGAACAAGCGAGCTCCCACCCACCGTCCGGGAAGCTGTGCTTGTACGTGTCCCAGTCCGTCATACGTGAGCCGTCCCACGTGACCCTGATCAGATTCTTCTTCTGGCAATCGGCATCTGCGAACCGGGGCAGAGTGGGCAGAGCCGTCGAGTGCTTGTAGGCCACCCTCAGCACCGTGACAGGAGGCTCAGAACTACACCCCCACATTCCAGGCACATGTGAAACGCGCCCTCCAACAGGTGATATCAGCAGGGCTCCCCCTGCTCGGGAGCCATGTGAAGGCCAAGCGTCATGCCCTCAAGGGACTGTGTCGGAACCAGGGCTGCACTGGGTAAGTGCGCTCCCGCGAGCCCAACCGTTCTATCGCGAACCTGTGAGGAAGCTGATCTGTGGGGGGCACATGGTCGGGGGTGGGGGGCGAGAAAGGGGACGTTGAGGGTCCGCCTCCAGCCATCAACTCAACAGCGCCGCCAAACGCTGGTGCGGGTCGATGGGACATGCATACATCTCTGGAAAGGATGGCTGCACGGGCCCCGCCCCCAGGCTTGCGGCAACCCTTCAGCAACCCCCCGCCGCGGGCCCTTCGCAACGAGTGCCCCACCCCACCTTGGCCACGTTGCGCATCATGCGCTTGCAGCACGAACGACTAGTATCGCTGCGTGTGCAGGATCAGAGTCAGCGTGCATCCGGGGATGAAAGCCCGTGATGGCCATACGCGCAGGTCAGGAGTCGTGCAAAGCAGACATCATGCTGCTCAGGGATTCTCAACCTACCAGCCCACGTTCTCCACCTCGAAGCAAGTCTTCCACACTGTCGCGTTCTGTTGGGCAGGACACGTGCAGGGAAGGCTCAAAACGTCATCAGATCAAGGGGAGGCGTTGACGAGACTGCAGGGTATACCCCGCGCTCTCAGCCCACTCCACCCTGCCAGTTCCGTACCCCACCAGCGCTGCTCGGGCCCAGACTGTCTGTTGTAGCTACATCACGCAATAAGAACGGACCTCCCCTGCTGCAAGCTACCATCAGTAACCAACCCTTGGCCCCGGCGCCCGCAAGCTTTCGCCAGTGCTGCTAAGACTAACGGTGCCCCCTGTTGTCCGGCGTGCCCAAGGGCGTTAGGCTCCAGACACCCGTCCATGGCTACTCACCACGCGCGTGCTAGGGGAAACGCTGATGGCATACGGTGAGCACGTGCAATCGTCTGCACCGAGTTCGGGCACGACGCGTTAGTCGGTCGCTGCCACAAGGGCATACCACACCCTTACCGCAAGCCAGCCACTGGGCTACGTCCTCCCAACATGAGCTCAAACCCCAGTGCACAACTCCTAACGTCGCCGGCCCAGTGCCTCCCCTCAGCCCCTCGCTTACATGTCGAACACGAGCACCTGGAGGGGTCCATGTCAGCGGGGGGCAGAACCCGTCAGTCATCAGCAAGCAGCCTCCGTCTGAAGGAGAAACACCTGCAAAATCACCTCCAGTCTCTACTCCCTGACGTCATTCCCGGCCATCATTGTTCTTACCAGGGGAAGTCTCCTGTCAGGGCCTGAGCACGCACAGCAGTCGGCATAGCTGCGAGAGGGGGGATAGGACAAGCGGATCGCCGGTGAGTATGAACCTGTGCAGTATTAAGGCCTCCAGGGTTAAAGCAATCCTATGCTCCTCCACGCTGCCGCCGTCGCCTGAGGAATGGCGATGGGGATGCAGTTCTGCGCGGTGGCTTTGCCGTGGCGGCCGTGGGACTTCCAGGAGACCCGACTCGACTCCAGGACCGCGGGTCTCGCCGGTCGCGTGCTGGATTGGACAGCTAATTGACCATCGACCTTGCCGGTGACACTATCCCCGGAGCTATGGCCAACCGCCGTAGGCCGAAAACCACCCTCGAGTCGGAAGCATGCGACATTTGCATCGACCCTGCCCGGTCGCTTCCTCGGCCCCAACCAGCCCACAGCATGCTGCTTGAATCCCCCGTGATATTATGGCTGTATGCATGGGTGCTGAGGAGTCCGCTGCGGGCGGGTCCGCCCTCAGCCGCTGAAAACGGGCGAAGCCTCTTTTGCCCTTCACAACTGCGCACTCGATGCGGGTACGCAAATCAAGGCAACAGCCGTGACGGCAGCCCCGGGAAGTGCAGTTTGCAGGCCCGGAAGACTCACCGCACACCAGAGCGAGGCCCGCCAGTGCCAAGCCGAGGGTGACCCGCGGCGCCATGTTAGCGGCCCCTCACTGCGCGTGTAATGCGTTCACAACATCTGAGATAACTCTTGCCAACTTTGCGAAGTTTCACACGAAGTCGGCGTTCGCTTCGCACCTCCTTTGAGGTTGAGGTTAGCGGCCGAGACCTCCGTATATGGCTGCGGGCTAACGTCTCGCGTGTGCAAGTTCTAATCTTCAGCGCGAGGCCACTGGAGCCCTTAGCGGAGGCCGTGTTGCTTGGCGACCTCCACTCAAGCTTCTCCAGCGCTAACAGCAGTCAAGGAGCTCCCCTAGATCGGCCTTCTTTGTGTGGCCAATGGTAGCTAGTTTGCGCCAGTGTGCGAGTGCAACACGGAGGCGGGCCACTGCGCGCAGTACGCGCTGTACGGCAGCTCGGGCTTGGCTCAGTGAGGCTTGTGCCTGGGTCGATTCAGAGCGTCTCAAAGCGTCCAAAGCGCAGTCCTTGCAAGGCAGGGGGCGCGCGCGCCTTGGCGTCGCCTTGCACGACATCCATCGCTCGCCTCGAGAGCCTCCTGCGCTCGGGAGCCCAAAATCGGCACGTGATGGGATGGCAGACTGGTATCAGGGACTGAGGTACTTGATGTACCTGTGCGTACCTAGTGTCGACGGCCAGTTCGGAACACACATCACGGGCGAGGACACCCCTATACACTCCTCACATCGCCTTGTCTCCCGCTCCCCTCCCCTGGAACCCCTGGGCCCCGCAGGCCTGCGGCCCCACCTACTCGACCATTCCCACGCGCTGTGTTGGGGTCGGACCGGCGCAGCGGCGGCCAGTCTCCAGACACACGAGGCTCAGAGTCACGCAAGCATCCTCCAGGGCTTACACAGCATTTGCCGAGCGGCTCAACTTAACTCAGCTTCAACTCCAGCTTCAACTCCAAGCCCGCCAACCCCCAACCCTGCCCCAAAAAGCATCCAACGCCGTGCCCTGCCTAGGGAGTTGCCCCGTCGGAGTTGCCCCCGGCTCCCACCCACACGGATTACCCTCCCTTCGCGTCCTGCGAACTCAAGCAGAACCCCCCAAACGAACCCGAGGACAGCACCGCCGGTCAGGTCGATCGGCTTGCCCGCCGGCTTGGCCTTGGCCTTGTCCGCCGGCTTGGCCTTGGCCTTGGCCTTGGCCCTCAGCAGCAGCCGCGGCTCCAGGCAGCTTCTGCCGCTGCGTCCGCTGGCCAGGGCGGTGAGCAGGTGGTGGGTGCCGTCGACCCCGGCCTGGTGCTCAACGCCCGCCGCTATGTGCACGCGGTGGACGTTCTCAGCAACGATGCGTAACATGCTGTAAATGGCAATGTCTATGTGTATGCGCTGTGTATGCGCTATGAGCGGCGAGGAGGCGGGGGCGTTTGATGGGTTCCGTTTGATGGGTCGGTCGTTGTTGCCCCCCCCTGCTTTTCGCTTTACTCGTCCCCCGTGTCTCCTTTCCCCCCTGTTGCTGGCCTGCTTTTCGCGTAAATCGTCTCCCGTGTCTCCTTTCCCCCCCTGTTGCTGTGTTTCTTCAAGCAGGATGAAGGTGAGGTGGAAGAGGGCATCAGGTCGGACCCATCGTTCTCAGGAGGAGGTTCTGCCGGAACCACCATTCTGGGGGGAAGTGCTACCCTAAAGATGGCCAGCCCCCGAGCCTCCCGGAGTCCTGGAGCGCGCAGAGCGCGCAGCTCTCGCCCAACCGCCTTTCCGCACTGCTAAAGCCTTCTGGACCCTTGTGCACATCGCTTAGGTACTAGCAAGGCTGATGGCACGCAGGCTCGGCACCGTCGGGAATGTCGGAACCGCGGCAACGAGAGGTGAAGACCGGTTTGCGGCATTGGGTCGCGCTGGTGGGGCCGGTAGGTCCGCGGGCCAGGCAGGCATGTCCAGGTGCTGTGAGACGCAGCGGAGCTCCGCCAGTGAGGACAGCGCACGTGGGGCCCCATCGGCAACAGCACCCAGTGGCCGACTGTTTGGGGCTGCAGGAGTGCTGTAAAGGTTGGCCCACCTTGTATCCCGCCTCGCCGCTGTCCTCCTCAAGTAGGTGCAGCGACAGCCTGGCGTTGGCGCAGGGGGCCCTGTGCAGGCAGGGTGCAGCGGCGCTGCAGGGCCAAGCTGCCGGGAGTGCCAAGATGCTCTCCCCCCCCACATGTTAGAGAGGGGTCGATAAGTTGTGGCTTGTGGCGTCGCGGTCTGGGCGTGGATCGCAAGTTAATGTGTGACACAGGCACCGGACACACACAGCCTGACGGCGGCGGCTCAGCCCTAAAACACAATTAGCCTCCTCTAGCCTCGTCGAGCCTCGTCACCTTACGGCTTGCGTCTCGTCGTTGTGCCTTCCCTGGGAAGCAGGTCAGGTCTGTAAACGCTTGGTTCAAATGGTCGGGATACATCATGAGCCTGCCGCTGTTGGCATCCTGAACTTTGCTTCACCCGTTGCTTAACCTGTCGCATTGCCGTCGGGGAGGGAGGCAGAGGGACGTGACGAGCGGCTTTGTAGGCTACAAGAGGTCAGTACCCCGGGTCCGACTGTCCAGAGTATAAGCGCGCATGGCAGGGCGGTGATTCTTGCCCGTGACACCGACGCCCCCACGCCGGACCCCTTCCTCCGTCCCACCCTGTTGCACCCCTGTCCCTGACCTGCAACGCCGCTGATCTGGGCGCGCCCATTTCGAATGCTCCTGATGGCGGTTCGTGGCCACTCTTGCAGCCTTGGCCCAAGTCGGCCCGGCCCGGAGGCGGAGCAGCTGGGACGGATCTGTGAGCAGGGGGGACCTGGAGGTGCCCAGCTCCTTCAAAAGCTCCGAGCGCTTCACGGCTGCCGATTTGCAGGAGGCCGTGGCGGCGTGGGGTGGAAAGGCTGTGATCTGGCTGCTGGCGTTGATGCGTCTGGAGGGGTGTGTGCCCCGTCGAGGGGTTCTATGCTCGCAGGGGCCGTGCAGCGTAGCCCGGACGACGAGGGGTACCGGGCGCCGCCAGGGGCGAACGAAGCACGAGGCGGTGGCGAGGCGGCTGATTTCCAAGGGGTGTGAGGTCGGGCACTTGTTGGCCTCATGCTGGAATGCATATTTCAGCGTGTGCGTCTGCGGCGGCGCTGCGGCCGGTGGGGAAGGCAGCGGTGCTTGAGGGGTGTCAGGCGCAGGGGCAGCATGACACCTGCGGCGGTTCCCACACGCGCTGCTGCATGCCCTTGCGCCCTGTCGCCCGCTCCGGGTTCAGCCTGGTGTTAGGCAAGCAGGGTACGTTGTTCGATGCTGAAGGTGATGTAGAGAGCATGTAATGCTTATGCACCTGAAGGTCCTGAAGGCACCTGACGGAAGGGTGGTACGGTCGAGGAACTTGGGTGCGGCGGCGGCGCGGCATGTGTTGCCCCAGGTGTGGTATGACAGGTTCCCCCTGTTCCCGTCATGCAGTATGCCATGACAAGGGTTACCGGGTGGTGTCAAGCAATGACGGCTTGCCCTCAAACAGACAGGAAGTTTTAGAGTCGTTGACGCGCTCGGGCGCTCACGCCGCCAGGCGGTGCCCCAGCGTAGAAACAGAGTGCCGTCTGAACCAAAGGTCAGAACGCAGGGGCCGCGGGAAGCCAGGGCAAGCGACGCGGGCGCTCCGTTTGCGGACCGTCGACGCGTTTTCGACGTCGTCCCGAGGCACGCATGCTGCATTTCGCGTGTCGCCTACACAACGGGCCTCAGCGCGTGTAGCAGTGTGGCGGGGCGGTGTGCCGCTTGCGCCACGTGGCCTCCCGCCCCCCGCGGCCCCCTGCGCCTGCCGCGACCCACCGGCGACCCACCGGCCATGCATACCCAACCCCAACGCCCGCTCCCATAGGAGAGGGCAAGCCCAGACTGCTGCGCAGCTCAGTGGTTGTTGATGCCGAGGGGAGGTCTGCGCTCACAGAGGCCACGCGTAGTCCAAACGAGTACTTGCATCCCAGCCACTTAAAATCCTAGTCAGAGCGGGGTTGTCATGCCGTACAGCCCTTGCCGTACAAGGGGTCTGGAGGCGTGGTTTGGGGGTCAGGACACCCACCTGGCCTCCCCCGCCGGCGCCAATCGGCCTGAATAGACTTAGCATGACCTAGGGGTGCTATGCGCCGCTTTGGGACGCCTTGTTCGCGGGGGAACTGAGGGGGCCTGGGTTGGGCCAGCATGGGCGGGTCGGGGGCTAGGGTGCGATCGCCCCAGATCTGCGTGTGTCAGAGGCCGTTTGCCACGGCGTGCCTGATGGACACATCGCCCAACGACACCATCTCTACGCCGTTGCCTACTCCCACACGCTCGACTCAGCCCCCCCTGACAGCGGCAGGCTGACACTACATGCGATATTCACGCCAAAGCAACTGGGTTCGTGTGGGTCCTGACCCGACCCGCCGACCCACACACGTCTTCCCGGCACGGCTCCACGCCATCTTCACCACCTCACTCGACCCCCAAACCTTTCAGGCATCAGGCTTTTAGTCAAGTCGCGCCACAGCTACTCATCTTAGCATTGGCCGTGTTGGGTTGGGGGGGGTGGGATGGGGTCAGCGGGGCAGGCCGCCCCGCCTCCCCCATCCCTTCCCCATCGGTTGCTTCCGGGTGTGTTTGGGCAAGGGCTCGTGGACACAGTGACTCTCTCAGGGCTTACACAGACGGGCAGGTCTGCCCGTACGGACGGGCAGGAGTGCCCGCACCAGGAGGCTGCTAAGGGGGACCCACAGACAATGAATACCCAACGGATGCACGAAATAGTTAATGCCCTTGGGTGCAAGGGTCGAATAGGTGCGAAGGAAGGGAAATCGCGCTAGATTGCCAGCAACGTTCTTGGGGTCTGAAAAGGAGTCATGGCTCCCATGCATGTATGTGCATTTATTGAAAAGGTACACACACAGACGCCCACAAGCTTCTGCCGCTCACAGGGAACCGCGCAGCCGGCAAAAACCAAGGGAGGCCAACCCCTTGGCATGCACAGGCCACGCAGCTCAACCCAAGGCAGCAAAAACGAGCGGGACGTCAGTGTAGCACCTGTGACCTAAGGATAATTAGGAAGCCGAAACCGTGCGAAAAACCATACCGGCCAGGGCAGACAGGGCCTGGGTGCGCGTAGTGGCTCCCTGCTTCGCGGGCTTGCCTGGCCTAGCGGTGGCAGGCTTGGCGGTGGCTGGGTAACGGCAGTGCCCGACAAGACCTTGATGCATGCCAGCGGGGCGAACAGGCGGACGGTGAAGGCCAGCGCGGCCGGTGTCTAGCAGGCAACGTCGGGCTCGGGCTATGGCAGTGTAGCCGGTGCGGCCATCTGCGCGGCAGGAAAGGGGGCGGGGCATACCCGGACCCGGACCATGTGAAGTGCGAGCTGAACCCCTTTACTTCGCAGAGATTGAGCTCGCCCATCAGCGCTGCTGCTGCATCCAGGCTCCCATGTTGTGCACGGCAGACGAGTGACGCGACAAGCAAGGCCAGCCGGGCCAGCAAACGCGGCGGGGGGCTAAGAACAGGGGTGCCAGGCAAGCGAGTGTGCAAGGGCACGGCCCGGGGAACCGCCCGCGGCGGGGGGCGTAGGGTCCAGCCGGGGGGGCACGTTAGCCGGGCTGATGTCGGGGCAACGGATACGGCGTCCGGATGCTTTCAGCCCTCCTCATGATGTCGGCCGGCATGGCAGGAGTTCGAGCTGCTAGCCGGTGTCCGTCGGCATGTCGGGGCCTTACGCTATGAGCCAGCAAACTAGATAGGGCCCCGAGTTGCCAACCGGGATGTCCGCCAGCATTGTAGGGGCCCGCGCTGCCGACCAGTGCGTCGGTCCGCATGTCCGGGGCTGGCGCTTCCGGCGGACTGTCAGTCGGCATGTCCCCCTGCGAGGTCGGGGCTTGGCGTGTTGGTCAGCATGGTAAGGACCCGTTCTTCCAGCTGATCTGTCGGCGAAAACTGCTATGACCTGGCAACACACAGCCGTCGCGCGTGGTCGCGTCGCCAAGCAGACGGAGAATGGCCCGTCCTGCCGGGCGGTGCCTGTTGCGGTGTGCGGTGCCCTGTCTACGTATACCGCGCTGCGTTACTCTCTGTGCTGCGGCTGACGCCCGGCCGCGCGACCAGCGTGCACGAGTGATGGTGCCAGGATGCTCTTGGTGGTGTCCGGAGCCGCGTGCCCGGCTGCCCGTAGCCTGGTCTGATATCGCTTCTACTGCGCGAGCACGCCGCCGTCGCGCGAGGTGGCGTCGCTGCCGAGCGTGGGTGCATGGGTGCATCCTGACCTGTGGAGCCCAAGCTGCCATGCAACGCCTTTACCACGTATTGAGTAATGCGTTACTCGGTGTGCTGGGACTGGCGTCAGGTCGCGCGACGTGCCTCCCGTTTCACTCGCGCGCCCACTCGCAGCGCTGAGTCCCGGCTTGTTCTCCTTGATCTTTGCTACGTGTTACGCTCCTACGGCATCGCTCGGATGGGCTGGCACAGCCCGACCAATGTGTCGCGCGCGGTCGCTTTTTGGCCTCGGGCGCCTGTCCCAAGGTCTGCGTGGTTGCCGGTGGCGCATTTCGTTGCTGGTGTGCGCGGCTGGGTCGCGAGGGGTCTGCCGACGAGGTCCGGACATCCCTACATGGACGCTCTTCGGCCTCGCGCAATGCGGCTTTGGGTTCTCGCAACCTTGCGACCGCGGTGTGTGCGCTCGAGTGGTCGCTCGGGTGCGTCTCCGCGAAGTGTGGGGCGAAGAGTGAACTGTTTTTGACTCGTACCAGGGGTGGGTCTTCGGGCTGATCCGCAAGGCTCTGTCCCATCGTGGATGGGCGAGCCAACCAGGGTCGGCCGGTGCGGTGCGGTGTGATGCCGTGCACGGGGAGCGGGCCAGAGACAGGGACGTGCGTGCTGGGGTGCAGCGGGGCTAGGGCCGTCGGCGGGCCATGAAGCGTGGCTCCCCACCGTCCGCAGTGAGCGGGCCTACCAGAGGGAGGGCCCACCAGCCGGCAATGCGAGGTCTAACAACGGGTTAAGCGTACACCATGATACCAGGAGGCTTGAGTCGAGTCCTGAGGGGCCACCGCAAGTCCCAGCCAAGAGCGGGGGCTCTCGGGGCGCACAAGGGTCACAGTAAGAACTGTAGGGCCTTACATCGCCTGTGCTCACGGCCGTCATCGAGTGAAGGGGCAGAGCTGACGGGGCGGATATCCTGTACTTGGAAGGGGATGGGTGGATGCGGCACGGTTATCTGTGAGCCCGGGGGCATGGTGTGTGGCTGTCCAGCCCTTGCGGTCGGTGGCCCACGGACGGGCGGGGACACTCCCCTTTGCGGCTCCGTAGCTGAGGCTTCGTTGGTGTTAGCCGTGGCTCACCGCCCTTGTGGGCTGCTGTTAGGGGGCAAACAGGCTTGCAGGCGGCAAGCCCGTGTGGTCGACCCGCCGGTCGGAGCGTTCTGCGCTTAGACCCCCTCAGGAGTCCCTCATTGTAACCACCGAGGACTGTCCGCTGTGACACCCTGACGAAAGTTCCCAGACCCCCAGACCCACCCACCCACCCTAACGTTTGGGGCCCCGTATCTTTGCAATAACACCTCCGATTTTGATATCATCATTTAATCCCCCCCCCCTGGTTAGCCTGTGCAGTTGTGGAGGGTCCTGGTCGTACTGCCACGACGTGTCAATCAGGATGCTCGCAGACACCGGTGCCGGGTTTGAAGTTAAGGAAATGGTGGATGGAGGCATACGCTCTTGACTCCCGCCCCCAGCTCCCTCATCCTCCCTGATCGACTTCCCAGACTGGGTCAGAGCACTGCGCCACAATCCGAGCCCCCTGACGCTGCCTGCCTCTCATCTTGTTAACTGCACTGGAGCTATGCCCTCCTCCCCCTGATACTGGCTGCGTATTTGCGCTTCTTCCTCCAGTCCCTCGGGCTGCGGGGCCGTCTGCTATCCCAACAATTGAAAGCCTGGCCAAGTAGGTCGTCAGGGACATCAAGGAACGTGCATCTCAGCGTTTCAATTACAAGCTTTCTAGCCCTAGGAAGCCGCTTCCTTACTCAAGACAGCAGCTCCATCCCGCCGCGGCTGACCGCCATGCCCCCCTGCACCAAGAGCCTCCACTAGCCCACAGCGCCCCCCGGAACACAGCTGCGCCCTATCGAGGTTGGTACGCAAAGCCTCACACAACATAGCTGTGGGGACATGGCATAGTCCCCGTCCAGGACTGCCGGTAACTGCCAGCAACGCAGTGAGGCACGTACTACACACGGCTACGCTAGAATTACCAGCAATCGTTGTGCTAACGTGCGAGGCCTATGGAGCAGCAAAGATGCAGGGACAACCGGCCCTAGCCTCCTCGTGTCTCAACAGACGGCATTGCTCCGTCCCTGTCCTCCCCTCCTCCAATATGCCCTAACCCCCTGAGTCCCTCCCCATTACCCTACCCAGGTGCCTCCTGGCCGGCCCAAGCACGGTCGGCAGCCACCAGGCGCTGAGGTTGTGCAGCCCTTGTTACCAGGCCACGTGCTTGCTCGCAGTCCAGTGGCGCATCCGTCCCGCCAACCACCGCCGCTGCTCACGGCTTGATGTTGATAGCTGTGCGCAGACCCGTCAGCGGGGTGGAGGTGTGGGGCGCCAGGCCGCGCAGCGCGACGAACACGGAGCGGAAGGGGATGAGACTCAGAAACGACACGTACCAGGCGGCCTGCAGCACGTCCAGCGACAGGTCCACAATCCACTGGTGCGCGCGCGCCTGCGTGTCGAGGCGGTAGAGCGTCCACGAGATGACGCCGAAGAGCGCGAGCTTCGCCTGGAAGGAGTAGCCCGCGGATGCGGCAGGGTCCGGGTAGTATGGCTGAAGCTTCGCCTGAGCGCTCTTTAGGTTTGAGAGCAGGCTGGAGCCGCTGCTCTCATTCACCGCCTTCACCATGGCCGCGACCGAGCTGCCTGCGAGAGCGATGGTCACGGAGGCGGATGGGGGGAGCCGGCTCTGGCCACATGCAAGGTGCGAAGGGCACGTGCAATCTACGTGCACGCCTTGCCCGAGCTGTTCGGGGTGACGGCAGGCTGGCAGAACAATCTGCAACGTGCCATCATCACGCAGGAAGGCAGGAGTGGTGTATAGCGCAATCCCGGGAAGACACGCTGCTCACCCTCAGAGGTGGAGCACGCCGCATTCGCCGCAGACGTCCTCAGCTGGCGCACGCCCGCGAAGAGCTCCCTCCGCCCGAGAACGAGGGCAGCGCGCATGGCCATGGTTGCTAGCGGTGGGTCAATGGAGCTCGTGGCGGAGCCAGAGCACTGCGGGGACGCACCAACGAATGCGAGTTGGCAGTATGCACGGTACGGCAACTTCTTTGCAACTTGCCCTGTGCCCTGCAGCCTAATCTCTGCATTCTCTCTCTCTCTCTGCGTCCGTCATTGTGAAGCCTGCACTCTGAGGCCACAGGCCCCTGTGAGCACAACAGGCGCCAGGAGCCTAACTGCGTATGCACCTTTTGCGGCACTAGCTCTAGTACTTGCACAGCACAAGTAACAACCGCGCAGCAACGCGGGCTGGACCACCAACAATACCCGCCGATAATGAGTTCTAAGCCCGAGATCGGCTGACCGGGACTGGCTGTCCGCAGCCTTGTGGAGTTCTCTGGAGGGGCCACTGGAGCCTGAGTGGCTGCCGGGCGGTGAGGGTGGAGCAGGGCAGGTGAGCGGGGAGGCGGGCACGGCTGGAGCCTGAGTGCCTGCCGTCAGCCCAGCATGCGTCGAAAGGCAAGGGCAGTAAGGGCAGGTGAAGGAGAGGAAAGTGGAGGGAGTGTTGTGGCTGTGCACGGGTTTGGCAGGGCAGGGCCGGGAGAGGGATGGGCCGGGACGCTGCTCGGGGTAGGCGGGTTGCGCTTCCCCCCCCCGCTTGCTGGGATGAGTGCCGCAGAGGCATACCTCGAGCCCGGGGGTGCTTGGAAGAGGGCGGTCGCGGATCGTGGATCGTCAACATGTCAAATCCAAACCAGAAAGTTCGTGGATGCCGCGTCCTTCCCTCCTTCCTAACTTGAGGCATGGCGGAAGCCAAGCGGACGTCCCTCCCCATCAGCGTTGGATGGATTTGACCTTCCTCGCCTTCCTCTGCGCGCCCTCCGCCACATTGGTTGCCCTCTTGCGGTACTGCATTACGTGGTGTTTTTCAACACCACCACTTGGGACTCCCTGCATATGTGAAGGTCCGGTCCGGAGGGCTAGAGGTTGGTGTCGACCTTGGTTTCTTTAGCCGGAAGGATTTCGGCCCCCCAGCAGGGGGCTTCTGGCTCTGAGCCAGAAGGATTTGGGCCTTTGTGTGGGGGGTATTCTGGCTCCACCCTTCTGGACATGGGGCACGAGGGGCCAGGGTGGGACCGAGAGGGCTACGCAGCCTGGCATCTGCACGCGCTGAGGACCGGAGAGGAAGTGGGCACAAGGAGGAGAACATTTGGACCAAGCCCGCACGTCCCCCCTACCAAGCCAGAAGAATTTGAGTCTTCCAAGGGGGGGAATTCTGGCTCCATGGCCAGAAGGTTTCGGTCCTCCCAGGGGGAGGTTCTGGCTGTCAGCCAGCAGGTCCTGACGGAAGTCTCGGAAGATACCAGCACTGGCCTCGCTTCCCCATGGTTAGCCCCTCCGCCCCGCGCTCGAACAGCGACCAGTTGTAGCATGCCCGGTTGTGTGGTCGGTGCCATCATTGCAGCTTACCATTGTGGCACTGTACTTCAGACCCCCTGCCACAGCTGTCGCGCCCACTTCACCCGCTGCCATGCCTGTCAGGATGTGTCTCCACGAGCATCGCATCACCGCATGGACACGCCCAACCGCACGGATATGCCGGCCGGAAGCACGGGCGCCCAGCTGACGGACACGGCGGCGGCCTGCCTCCGGCGGCGGCGGCCTGCCTTCTTCCCGACCCGCCGGCGCCCAAGCTCAGCTCGGCAGGCTCCCGAGTGGACTCATTAGCTACCATGTTCGGCGAGCTCTATCTCTGCGAATTAGAGGGGTTTGGAGCAATGTGCAGTGCGGTGCGGCAGTGCATTGGCTGTGGATTGTTCCTTTTGGGCGGACTGGTCAACATCCTGCCTTGCTTTGCCCCTCTACACCAGCTCTAGTCTTCACAGCGTAGTGATACGATAATTGGTGATGAGCGCAATCGGTTCAAGCTGTTGATCTCTCCCGCCCGCAGGTAGTTGGGTTCGCTGACACACCCCAGCCCACCGGGCTGATCAACGCAACGCACGCTGCCCGTCCTGCCGTGCTGGTCACTGCCCTCCTCCCACGCTCGTCGGCGTGGTGCCGCGCCGGGCGCAACCATCCACCATACGGTACACCACCCCTTGCAAAACTCTTCACGCCTCTTGCGCTCTCCTCCGGCGGAAGCATATGGCCTTGACCCCTTTGTCGACTTGGCTGGGACTTGCGGTGGCCCCTCAGGACTCGATACACGCCTCCTGGTATCATGGTGAACGCTTAACCCGTTGTTAGACCTTGCATTGCCGGCTGGTGGGCCCTCCCTCTGGTAGGCCCGCTCACTGCGGACGGTGGGGAGCCACGCTTCATGGCCCGCCGACGGCCCTAGCCCCGCTGCACCCCAGCACGCACGTCCCTGTCTCTGGCCCGCTCCCCGTGCATGGCATCGTACCGCACCGCACCGGCCGACCCTGGTTCAGCTCGCACTTCACGTGGTCCGGGTACGGCCGTTTTTTGCCCCGCCCCCCCGCCCTTTCCTGCCGCGCAGATGGCCGCACCGGCTACACCGCCATAGCCCGAGCCCTAGGTTGCCTGCTAGACACCGGCCGCGCTGGCCTTCGCCGTCCGCCTCTTCACCTCGCTGGCATGCTATCAAGTCTTAGGCCGCTCACTTGCTCTCCGGATGTGTGGGACAACACCTCCACTACCCACAGGTTCGGCTCCGTGGGACGTGGGGACGCTTAGGCCTCCGTGGGCGCGCAACTCGCGAACGGGCGATGGCGGGCCAGGAGCGGAGGACGCCAAGCAGCGGCGCACAGGTAAACGACGGGGTAAGCGGGGCTTCTCGGGGCTTCCCTTCGGTGGAGCCGGCAAGCCAGCCCCTCTCGATGCATCGACATGCGGAGCAGCCCGGGGTTACTCTAGGATGGGCACTTTCAACCTGGAAGCCTTGCGGCGGAAGGGTCCCCCGTTCACAGGCACAGGCATTCTGCGTCGGCCAACATAGTGCGACGCCAGTCACCGCGGCACTACGCCCCGTTGTCAATAATATCAGTTCCTGCGCTCTTCCATGGCATGATGCTTGAGTGCCCCATGCTTCCCTTGTCACAGCGGCGTGTATCGAGATGGTCTGAAGCCTGGGCATACCTGAGCACTACGTACAGCGGTCGGGAGGTGGGTCCAGGCCGCGCATGACCCACTGCCCCCTGTTGTGTGACACACAGCCACTTTGTCACACTAGGAGTCAGAAGCACTAAGAGCTACGGCGGTAGGTGCGGAGGGCCCCTCTCTGTGGGTCGATGGACGCGTCCATGTTCAACGGACAGACCCCGAGTCTGGCATTTGCCCTAGGACGGCTTGCAAGACAATAGCTCACGTGGAGAGCAGTCCGTAGATGCGGGTCCAAAAGAGTTTGCCGTACTTTGCGTGGGGGGGTCCTTCATTTTAAACACCGAGGACTGCTTTTGGGCAACGGCCTCTTGAGGGATGCCGGCACCGGTGTAGGGGAGAGCCAGCTTGAAGGGCGTGGGAGGTGAGTGGCGTGGCCGGGTGTTTAGTGATACCCGAGGGTGGGGAGCTAGGTTAAGTTCGGCGGCTGAGTGTGGCCCGGTGCGACCACAGCCAGCGTAGTGGTGGGGTTACTAAAGACAACGGGGCGTAGTGCCGCAGGGTCGTGGCCAGGGTCGTGGCCAACGCGAAATGCCTGTGAAGCATAGCCGCCTTTGGAGGAAGTTGTTATGGCTAGAGGAAGGGTGAAGGGCCACAACCCCAGGAGTTGCTTATATACCCTGTCGCATCCGGATGGTGGGCCAGACCCGGCTAGTTGCACGTTGCATTAACCCCAGGAGGGTCACCCCTAGCGCGTTCCCGACGCCCCGTGGCCCACAACCCTACATTGGCCTCGCCGCGTTGTTTTTCCTGCAGACTGTTGGCTAAGCGGCCGGCTCTGCATGCCGGCGGCTCTCAATCGCGCTCTCGTGCGCGCTGCGGGGGGCGCGGGCAGGGCCGCAGCTTCGGGTGGAGGCGGAGGCGGAGGGGGCGTTGTTGCAGGATGAGGAGGGCGGAGGTTCCCGTAGCCGTAGCTCCGTGTGGGTCCGGCCGGCTATGTCCAGGACGAGGCGATTAGACGCCTGACGAGCGCAATACCTCGTGTAGTGCGGGGTTTACACCCATTAATGGCCGGGTGCGAGCCCGCGTGCCGTGGTACGGGCTGGTGGGCTGAGGGCTGCACGGAGCCAGACTCGAACATTGGGCCCCCTGGGGGCACTGGGGAGCTCAGCGGAGCCGGACATGTAGCAAACAGGAATGACGCCTCGGCCCCGCCGCCCCATCGCCAGCAGCCCGGCCCTCGCCTCCGTGCCTGGCGCCCAGCCCGTCGTCCCTACCCGGCCATCCCTCGGGCCCCAGCCCTCCCGCCTGCGTGCCTGTGCCTGCGGCTCTGCCGCCCTCCCCCGACCGCCGCGCTCAGCCCACGCCTCAGGCCCCACCCTCAGCGGCACACGCCTCGCACGTCCCTGTCGCTTCGGCACGCTTGCACGGCTCCTTCGCCATGGACGCCCACCAGCTCCAGCTGCCACGCCAGCGCGTCCAGCCCTGCGCATCTCCGTGAACGCAGTATCGACCGGTCGGTGCGGCCAGCGTCTACGAGCGCAGCTGCCTCCGACTACGCTATTTCCCACTCCTCACCCACGTGTCGCCTCCCCGCTGCCGCTCCCGCTGGCCTCCTCCCGGGCCTCGTATTGCCCTAGGTCCCAAAATCTACCTTTCTCCCGCCGCTTCATGTAGCTCCTAGACGCACGGGCAGGGTATCGGGAACGGGTACCTTCCTGGTGGCATATTCCGCCCACCACGTACAGCAGCACGGAGCTCAGCCTTCAGGCGGCGTGCCGCAGCCGGCTTCTTTCCCCCAGCTCGCATTTGCACACACCGCACTATACGCTCGATACGTCCTGCAGCTGACTCGTCGACTTCGTCTCCACCGCCTGTAGGTGAGCGCTTGCGCATGATGACCACGCTGGCACGCTTCGCGGCTGGGGCTTCTTCAAGGAAAGTGCTATTCGCTCAACGGTTTTACTGGCTTTTCAGCACATGAAGGGGGGGCCACGTGCCCATGTGAGACTGCAATGCACGGAGGTGACAGGCTGCACCACTTTTGGAAGTGTTACTTGGCTGAAGGCCTGGTTGATGAGATGTGTGCGTGTCTAGGGGGCGAGCAGGGCATGCCGTGGACCTGGCCGCTCACCCGGTTCAACCTTTGGCTTGCTCGACCTACGGAGGGAGTGGATCAGAGGGTCTGGGATGTAGTGTATCTTGCAGCCACCACAGCCATGGAGAAGGAACGCCGATATCTGTACGCGACAAGGGAGAATGGGAACCGTCTCGGGGTGCTGAACCGAGGACGTGTGCTGGTGTCAGCTGAGTTTTGGGGGGCGCTTCACTCCTTTGCTGCGCTCAGGCCACCAAGAGGTTGGGAGACAATACCCGCGGACCACCCTTTCTTGCGAGTCTCCGATGGTACATTGTTTGTGCAGGAGCCCCCAGGCGTCCTGGCACTGATTGACGATGACTAAAGACACGGCGGTAGAATGATGAGGGGGGTTCTACGGGCCCGGCCCTAGCGACGTGGCGTGGCGACCGAAAGTCAGTCACGTAGCGTGGGTGTCGTGGTGCAGGTGGCACACCCAGTACGTGGCGCTCTCGCTCAACCCCTCCCCTTCTGGAGGCGTGGAGGACGGCCCCGGCCCTTTGTTGAGGGCGGGGGGTTGGGGGTAATGTCGGCGTTGTGTGTTTGTGCGGTACGGCAGGTTGCCAGGAGTATTGGAGTCTGGCCCCGCCCTTTTGTGAGTCAGCTAGTGCGTTGCCCGCAGCTGAGCAGACTGCGGGCAAGCAGTCTTGCCTTTGTCGTTTGTTCACATCTATGCCGTCGCCCGTCCGCGGCGGAAACTGTTGGTCGCGCGATTTCCTTTTGCGGACCACCATAACGCAAGCTGTAAAGAAGGAGAGAGAAGCGGAAGAGCAAAACGACTTCCTCGGCATCGACCGAACTCCCGACTCGGAAAGCCGTCGAGACAGCTAGCCGCTACGAATGGCTACAATACCTCGATAAGAATCCTATGGAATGGGTGAGGGGGGTATCTTCGTTCTGACCGAACCGCGGGAGGCTGATGCCGGTGGTCGCTCCGGAGCGGAGCGAAAGGCGGAAAGGTGTGTTACGAAATGGCTGTAGAGCTTGCTTATTGTACCCCGGAGTGGGGAGGCGGCAGGGCCAGTCGTGTGGCCTGCTGCGGTGTTGCGTGCATTGGGTACCCCCGGAGTGGGGAGGCGGCAGGGCCAGTCGTGTGGCCTGCTGCGGTGTTCCGTGCAATGTGTACCCCGGAGTGGGGAGGCGGCAGGACCAGTCGTGTGGCCTGCTGCGGTGTTGCGTGCTTTGTGTACCCCCGGAGAGGGGAGGTGGCAGGGCCAGTCGTGTGGCCTGCTGCGGTGTTGCGTGCTTTGTGTACCCCCGGAGAGGGGAGGTGGCAGGGCCAGTCGTGTGGCCTGCTGCGGTGTTGCGTGCATCGTGTACCCCCGGAGAGGGGAGGTGGCGGGGCCAGTCGTGTGGCCTGCTGCAGTGTTGCGGGCATCGTGTACCCCCGGAGTGGGGAGGCGGCAGGGCCAGTCGTGGCCTGCTGCGGTGTTCCGTGCAATGTGTACCCCCGGAGTGGGGAGGCGGCAGGGCCAGTCGGGTGGCCTGCTGCGGTGTTGCGTGCATTGTGTACCCCCGGAGTGGGGAGGCGGCAGGGCCAGTCGTGGCCGTTGCCTTGTGGTGCGTTCTTTGTGTACCCCCGGAGTGGGCAGGCGGCAGGGCCAGTCGTGGCCGTTGCCGTGTGGTGCGTGCTTTGTGTACCCCGGAGTGGGGAGGCGGCAGGGCTAGTCGTGTGGCCTGCTGCGGTGTTGTGTGCATTGCGTACTCCCGGAGTGGGGAGGCGGCAGGGCCGGTCGTGTGGCCTGCTGCGGTGTTGCGTGCATTGGATACCCCCCGGAGGGGGGAGGTGGCAGGGCCAGTCGTGGCCGTTGCCGTGTGGTGCGTGCATTGTGTACCCCCGGAGTGGGGAGGCGGCAGGGCCAGTCGTGGCCGTTGCCGTGTGGTGCGTGCTTGTGTACCCCCCGGAGTGGGGAGGCGGCAGGGCCAGTCGTATGGCCTGCTGCGGTGTTGCGTGCATCGTGTACCCCAGGAGTGGGGAGGCGGCAGGGCCAGTCTAGGCGTCTACCCCGGCAAGTGGATAGCGTGGTGCCTACGAGAGTGGCTAAGCTGTCTATCCCAGCAAGTGGATAGCGTGGTGCCTACGAGAGTGGCTAAGCTGTCTATCCCAGCAAGTGGATAGCGTGGTGCCTACGAGAGTGGCTAAGCTGTCTATCCCAGCAAGTGGATAGCGTGGTGCCTACGAGAGTGGCTAAGCTGTCTGTCCCAGCAAGTGGATAGCGTGGTGCCTACGAGAGTGGCTAAGCTGTCTATCCCAGCAAGTGGATAGCGTGGTGCCTACGAGAGTGGCTAAGCTGTCTATCCCAGCAAGTGGATAGCGTGGTGCCTACGAGAGTGGCTAAAAAGTTGTGTGCATTGTGTACCCCCGGAGTGGGGAGGCGGCAGGGCACGTCGTGTGGCCTGCTGTGCGTGTGTCGTGTGCATTGTGTACCCGCCCAGAGCGGTGCGGGCAGGCCTGTGTTGGGTGCTGTGTTGCCGACTATTCCAGTGAAGGGATGGCGTGAGAGCCTTGCGAGGGGCTCATGTGCCGTCTGTCTTTAATCGTGTAGATGTTGCTTTTTGTTGGTTGAGGGATTGGGTGAGGGGGTTGTGCTTGCGCCGGCGTGCCGCCAGTGCAAATTGTGGGGAGCCGCCAGTCCTTGGGATGGGGGCTAGTGGCGTGAATGGGCCACGAGTGGCCCTCCGTGTGAGGTATTGGCGGTCCTCGATTATCTACCCCTCCCTAATTTCACTTCCCCCCGGGCCAGAGGTACCATTGGGTCCCTGGCTGTTGGTTGGCGTGCCGTATTGTTGTCTGCTGTGTCTGGTCCGCCAGTAGCTTCTGGTCCGGTCCGTGTAATGGCAGGTGGGCCCCTGCGGGCCTTCCTTGTCGGTATCTGTTGATACCGCTTCCAAGGGCTAATGAGTGTCTGCCCTTTCGGGGGCCTGTCCGCAACAGCACCAAAGTGTACGGCTTAGCTCGACACACGGTTCTAGGTTTCTCTTGCGCGCGCGGGATGCCTGCTACGGAGGTCCTAGCGATACGGATGCCTGCTACGGAGGTCCTGTCTCAAGCGGGAGCACGATCGAGATACTGTCAGCATCGCGCGAGCCATCTTCGCGACCGCCGCAGGGTGCGCTCCGTTGACCATATGGTATGGCCAGGACCTTGAAGCGACAGCACCCTGATGGACGGCGCGAGGTGTGGCAACTGGATCGCCGCGTGTGCGCGGTGCGCGAGTGTCGGGCCTCATTCCGGCTCCGGCTCAAGGCCCGAATCCATGAGAAGGGGCGTCAACAGACGCCGACCAAGGAAGGCCCGCGAGGGCCCACCTGCAGCTGCCCGGCCTTCCTAAAGCGCCTGGGGCACGGACACAATCACATCAACAGACGACGGGCCCTCAGGCCAGCAAACACAGCAAAACTCGTCAAAGCCCGCCGGGGCGTGGCAACAATATAGAAGGGGGTGTAAAGTGGTACGAACAGTACAATGGCGGCCGTGCAGGCCCACCCTTGGGCGTTAGCACCTAACGACCAACCACTCTCAACGGCTTGGCCGCGCGCTAGGGTTCCAACAGCGGCCCGCGCAGCCAAGAACCAACCCCCCTAATAAGTCCAAAAACCTCCGCGACCCCCCTACACCAATTCATCAAACCACCCACCGGACGCATCCCCGAAGAAGCAGAGAAAGACGGAGCCATCGCCTCACCACAGCAAGATACCAGCGTAGGTTGCACCACTGCCGGCTCACGCCCACACAGCAAGACACTCACACAGGCCGCACCACTGCCGGCCCTGCACGCACCCACAACAGCAAGACACTCACACAGGCCGCACCACTGCCGGCCCTGCACGCACCCACAACAGCAAGACACTCACGCAGGCCGCACCACCCGGCCCCATACCCTCCACAACAGACGCTCACGCCAGCCCCAACACTGCCGACCCACAGTACACACCACAACCCTGGCGCCGCCAATCCTTGCACGGACCTCACCGGGATGCTCACCGGAAGCCCTCCCCGCCAAACACAAGCAATGCCCCCCACCCAAACAACAACGCGCCTGGCCTCTGCCTCGCTGAGGAAGCAGCTCTCTCGCCGAGAGCTTAAGGCGCCTCTGTCACACCGAGGAAGCGGCCCGTTCACGTGGAGTCCCACGCCTCTTTACCCCGAGGAGGGGGGCCTCCATTGGCCTACACCTGTCACCCTCGGCAGGGGCTCTTTCGCCCAGAGCTTAAGGCGCCTCTGTCACACCGAGGAAGCGGCCCGTTCACGTGGAGTCCCACGCCTCTTTACCCCGAGGAGGGGGGCCTCCATTGGCCTACACCTGTCACCCTCGGCAGGGGCTCTTTCGCCCAGAGCTTAAGGCGCCTCTGTCACACTGAGGAAGCGGCCCGTTCACGTGGAGTCCCACGCCTCTTTACCCCGAGGAGGGGGGCCTCCATTGGCCTACACCTGTCACCCTCGGCAGGCGCTCTTTCGCCCAGAGCTTAGGCGCCTCCACCGCCCACAACCAAACACCAACCCCCCTAACAAGTCCCGATGGTCGCGCTGGCCCAGACTGCTCTGCAGCCGATGATGAGCGATCGCTAGCCTCCACGCCGTCTTCCCTCCACCGACCAGCTGGATGTCGCTGCAACTTTGATTCGATCGAGAACCCGGGGCTCTCGGCTCAGGGCTCTCCTGCTCTTGCTAAGTCATCACTCTCTATTATAGATAGCTAGATGGCTTTGCTAAGGCTGCCAAAGGAAAGAAGTAAACGGGCGGTGCCTTAAGCTGCACCGCTGAGCAATTGACCACGTTGTAAAGCTTCTAAGCGCACAGGTGGCGAGTCGTCGGCTGCAAGATAGACCGGAAGCACCAGCCAAGCACCAGCCGAGCCACACTCGTACGACCCAAACACCCACACGCAGCAACCCGACTTCCTCAAACCGTATTTCCGTCTAGGGCCTAAAATAGCATTTTCGCGCCCTGGCGCCCAGCCAAACGCCTCATGTGGTTGAGGAGATAGGTGCATATCACTTGGCCGTTTCGGAGGCCGCTTCAGCGCGCCCACGAGCGAGCTTGCCCTCGCGCTCGGCCTCGCTCTACGTGCTCGGAGCAACGTCCGCACGCCTCACGCCTTCGGGCCGCGCAGGTGCCTGCGTGGCCCAGCTCAGGTCGTAGGCTCGTTAGGCGTGCTGGGCGTCGCCGCTAAACGTGCCTCGCCTGTCGCCTCGTGCACGCCGGGCCGACACCCCGGGCCCCTCACCGGGCCAAGCACCTACCTTGACCTTCCGGCCCGCATTATCCCCCTTCATCACACAGCGCTGAACATCGCGAGTCGCCCGAGGCTCGAGGTCGTCGCCAGATGCGCATGTCGGCCCACGAAGCTAGCTTTAGAGCTCAAAATTCTCGCGGCCCTCTGGTACTGTTACTTAACAGTCGCAGTGGCAGTCGGACTGCATTCCATGCGAGTGGCCGGGTCGCACCCCGGACCCGCCGCACCCCTACGCCACGCACCCTGCTTGAGGTTGCCATTGCCGCAAGGTGACTGGGGGCCCGAAGCTGCGCGTGCCCTCGGCGGCCCCCAGCGTCCCTTGCCTGGCGTTCAGCACGAAACCGAATGGATCTTACGGCCTTAAATTTGGCTCCCAGTACAGACGGCCACCTACGCCGGCGGTGTAGGGGGATGGCAGGCGGGGTATGCGGGTTCATGCGTGGCGGTAGCAATGTTGGGCCAAGGTGCCGCTTGCCGGGCGTACATACGGCGCACGACACGACCCTTCTGGCCTAGCAAGTCGCGGTGTGGGAGCCATCGCTGTGTGCGCTATTGGCTTGCACAACCGCCGGGCCCACACCCGGGGGTGGGGGCCCACACTGTGTGGGCCCCCACCCCGCCCCCGGGGGTCCCTTGTCGTCCCCAGTTCAGCAAAAGCTGCATCACCTCACTTGGTCAATCAAATCAAGGACAGCTGGCCGCACCCATTGACCCCTCGTCGAAACGTCCTGCTGCGCAGCGAGGCGGGCTCGCCCCCCGAGAAAAAAAATGTGAACGCTATGCTTGCAGGGGCCGTGCAGCGTCGTCCGGATGATGACGAAGGGGGATGCAGCTCGCCGCAACGAAGGGGGCGGGGAAGTTGAGGGGGCCAGCGTGCCGAGGTGGAGCGCTGAGGGAGGGGCGGGTCCAGCCACTCTTGGGGCAGCCCGGGGAGGTGGGCAAGGACTACCGCAACTTCTCAACAGCAGGGCGTGATGAGCAGGCCGTCCAACCCACCGCTTGGCTCTGAAGCGCGCAGATTCCCGACTCGTAGAACGACACGGTATGCCATCGCCGGGTTGCTCACGTAGTGCCGAGTATTTCAGCGTTGCTTCGACCTTCTCTAGCGACGTCTATGCCAATGCTCACGATGCTGGCATTCGCACTTGCGGTATCGCTACGTGCACGTCCCTGCCTCCAAAACGGCGGGCTTCTTCAGCTCGGCAGTTCGGCACCCGACATGCGGCCGAGTGAATCATCACTGCTCTCAAAAAAGAAGTTCGGCGATAACGGGTGGACAAGAGCGAGCAAAGGGCTGTCTGCTTGCGCTCCCGCCCGCTGCACGCGGACCGGACCGAACCGGCGGATCGTTCACACTTCTATCTGGGGGACACCTTGACTGTTAGTCGTCCACCAGCGTCGCGCTTGCGCCGCCGTCCAGAGCGTATTCATACAGCTACGAATTCTAATCTCACTCCCCCATCTCGTCCCTTTTTGAGTCAGCCAGGCGTTTCGGGGCGAATTAATCTAAGGGCCGGGGGGTGCCTTTAACCCCAAAAGCCCTGTCTTGCCCCTGAAGGGGCGAGCCAACCTGCCCCCCGACAATCAACCCCCATACTGAGGATGCCTAGTGGCCGAAGTGGTGACAGACGGTGTAGCACATACTGTGAATGGGGTGCAAGACCCCTGGGGACCCGTAGACACGTCATAAGTACACGCCATAACTCCACGTCCTTGGCGCCCACACGGGGCAACCTGAGACCGTTCGGCCTGTACGTCCGAAGCCGTCAGGCCACGAGGGAGTCCCAGGCATCCGGGTACCCTGGCCTGCTGTATCCTGGGAGGGGCCACTGTGGAATGGCAGAAGCAGGGATGAAGGCTGCGGGCCTTGGCCCAGCGACCTGGGCGGTCCGTCGGCTGAGCTGGCGGCTAATCCCGGACCGGCCCTTTTAGCCGGCTGGCGGTGGCGGATTGGCACGGGTTAGTCGGCTGGCCTATGGCGCCAGCCCAAATTTAGTCGGCTGGGCCGGCGGCTAATTCCGAATATTCTTCAGATTAGCCGGCGCCGGCCGACTGTCCAGCCGACTCCAGCAACCTGGGCGGTCCGTTAGCATCAGCGGGCAGGCCTCCTGACACAGGAGGATTGCGGCCCTTCGGTTTCCGCTCGATCCATGGACCATAAGCCCCAGAGCCTACAGCGGTATGCAGAACCAAAGGCTGTGCATAGCCCCCGGCCCAGCAACCGTACCATCGAGATGGGCGGAGATAGACACCGGCCCCCGGGCCCCAGTGACCGTGATGGGTAGACGGACGGCTCGAGCAACCGTACGCCGCGATGAACTAGACCGAACGGATCTGGTGGCCTTTCATTTGGCAGCCACACGCAGCGCAGCATGGCACGCTCGAGCCCCCTCTGGCGCCCAGGCGCCCCGGCCGGCCCGCCCACCCCACTCCCTAGCATGCAGGCGTTAGTTCGTCAGGAGCCCCAATCAAGTGTGCCTGCAATTCGGTCGTGGTGTATGTCCGCGAGAGGCGAGTGGCCCGGGCCCGGGACCATGTCCGCGAGAGGCGAGCATCTGCCACAATTGCCTCTAGTCTAACGGTTTGCTTTAAATCTGGGTGTACACGGTGCACACATTCACTCGGCATTCTCGCGGCCTTCTAGCCTTGGCCTACAAACGCTTGATATACACGCTATAGTCAATGTCAGTTTCGGCCCGGCCCTGGGCCCAAAAGCTCACAAAAGTGGGGGAGCATAAGTCCGCCCTCTGTCGCAAAGGCTCTCTCATCTGCAAGCCCCGGCTAGCGCGGGGGACCCCCTGCGGGGCTCCCCCACCCCCTCCGGAGGCTCTGCAAATGAAAGGCAAAAAACGGGCCCCGCGGCCCCGGCAACCACTGCGGGCAGACTGCTCATCAGGTTGCGGCCCTACGGCCCCAGCAACCGTCGCGAAAAAGTGTGAAGAACCCAGCTTGCGGCCCCACGGCCCCAGCAACCACTGCGGGCAAACTGCTCAGGTTGCGGCCCCTCGGCCCTAGCAACCGTGGCAGTAAGTAAAGCCGGGTTGCCGCCCCACGGCCCTTGCAACCCCGACGGTGAGAGACGACCCTGAGTTGCGGCCCTTAGGCCCCAGCAACCGGTCTCAAGAGAAGAAGTGCAATGTGGAGTGCCGTGCGGTGATGCGGCGATGCGGCCAGCGCGAGCCGGACAAAAGTGGGGATCCAGCGGCAGTGCAGGGTTTGGTATCTGCCATCCCACTCGGTACGGGGCAATGACACCGTCACGGCCTCGCACCGCTCACGCACAGCGTCACACGCACCACGCCGCATAGGGGCGCCCACATCGACACATGCGCATGCATGGGACGGGGCTGCCTCCTTTGTACCTCACACACAGCGCTTGGCCGGCTGGCTGGCTATTCACCGCGTGGCGTCCCACAGTGTCACACGCCCAAGCCCCACTGCATCATGACACCTACCGCCGCACCTCACATGGCTGCACTGGATCGCCCGCTGGACAGTGCTGCTATCTTCCTTTCGTTCTCGTGCAAGTTTCGATTCTGAGGGCTCTGCACGAAAGCGTTTTGGCAATTTTCGTGCAGGGGTCACGAAGGATTCTCCCCTGGAGACCCATGTTTTGTGCCCATGTACCAAAGGTTTTGGCCCCTCCTTCCCCCCTTTCTGGCATCTGGGGCAAGCTGGGGAACACTTTATGACAAGGTCTACCTGACACAAGGGTTCACGGCGTCCGTTGCACGCTCCCGGAGCGCTGGGACGCCAAGGAGACAGCGGTTTGTTTGACGGGGAACACTTCCTGAGAAGGCTATCATGCGGCACCAAACGGTGCCTCCTGTGAGCCCCTTGAGCTCTGCAAGGACAGGAATCAAGGTTTCTGTAGCAGGGAACCCATTCTGAGAGGGGCCCTAGCGCTGGGCACTGGAGGGATGTCACCCGGTCCAGGTTGAGGGAATCGCGATGGGAGCGGATTAGGGCGCGAAGCAATTGATTAAACTGACGAAGGCAACTGGATGGCTCGGCCGAGCCAACAGGATGCCTTGGGAGCGATATTGGATTACTCGGCGGAAAGTTTGGATAGGGGCGGCACGAGATAGGGTTTAGGCCGGGGAGCGGTAGGGTTAAGGCGGGGAGCCAACTGGATGGCTCGGGGATTCAAGGGGATTAGGCGGCGAGTCAACCTGGATTAGGCTGCCAAACCAGGGCGGAAACGTGCCGGCCTGCACGTTGCCGTCACCTCTAGCCTCTGCTGCTTTGACCATGCGTGCATATGAGCACAAGAGTCTAACAGCGGCCAAGGGAAAGCTTAGGGGAGCGCTGGGCTGACTCTCGAGGCGGTGCCACGTGGACCAGACCCCCACGGAAGCCTGCTGCCGCGACACAACACCCGGGAAGTGCAAGGCGTAAGGCCTGGGCCTGCCAGGGGGCGGCTTGGGGTGGCGTCCCCCACACGCCCGGACTTCGTCGGACCCCAGCTCCTTGCCAGCCGTTGTGGAACCCTCACCCAGGCGATGACAGAGCCTCCAGGCTGCTGCTTGATGCAGCCGCGCGGTGCTCCGCGAGCGCGCCCATCGATGCAGGCTTGGTGAGCGCGTGCGCCTGTCGAGCTGCAGAGTCGTCGACAGATGCTTTAGCTGTCATATGCAGCGGCCGACGACGGGTCGCGTGTTCGTCGTGGGGATGGCGCGAAGACTCTTCTTCTTTTGCGAGCCAGTGAAGCGAGCGCTCTGGTTGAGGCTGACCGGATTCATGTCAAGGTAGAGCGTCAATCCGGGCACGCAATTGAATGAAGCGCGAAAGGCGGACAGAGCGAGGTCGCGCATCTTGGTAAGCTGCAGACGCGCGATAGAAAGGCTGAAAGTGCAGGCAGGGGGATCACCTATGACACGAGGACAGGCAGTCACGCTGATGAAAGCGCCGGACTGCGCAGCAACATCGCGGTCGTGCGGCCGTGCCGCCCCGAGCTCGGCGAACGGCCACCCCGGGTCAGTCCCCCGGCTCCAGCAGGGCCAAGTGCCCTTCCCATGTACGCGCGCTCCCGTAGCATGGCCCTCACAGGAGCGAAGCTCCATGAAGGCGCCTGGCCCCCGCACGCGGACGGGTAGGAAGGCAAGGCGGGGCCCGGGCCCCCGCACACACGCGGCAGGCGCAACGCACAATCCTGCCCCTGCACCCGAGATGCTCTCGCCCCCGCTTTCCAAGGCGGCAGCCACGTGCCAGCAGCACGCAGCCACGCCTGCCCTCGCCTCTCCTTCCAAACCGCCTTGACGACCATGCGTGCGCCAGGCCAGCCGGCAGACACGGGCCCCGCCGCAATGCACACGCTCGTCCACTGTCTCCCCCCCCCAGGCAGACTCGGCCATCCCGGACAGCGACACAAGCAGCGGTCCGGCAGCACAGAGGCGTCTAGAGACACCGAGCACAGGCGAAGGCCGAGACGACGCAGCGCCACCAAGCCACAGCGACAAGACCCCGCATCATCGGGTTCCGGCGGGCTGCCTGAGGACGAGCTCACGCACGGAGGTTGCCCACACCCCAGCAGCGGCACCAGCTCCCTTCCCTGCGAGTCCCTCCTGCTGGTCACACCTACGCCGCATGCCGTGGCGCATCGGAACAGCCGTGCTGACAGCCCCCGTCTACAGCTGCAGGCACCTCCCCCTGCGCCCCCCTCCCAGAGGCTGTGCACCATCAGCTTGTCCGCCCGTGGCGGCAGCGCCAAGCCCGCCCTGCACGGACCAGGCCGCGTGGTCCTCTCAAGGCCACACGGCCAAGCTGCATCTGCTCCCCCAAGCTGCGTGGGGAGCCCGCTCCACCGCCCACTCCGCGTGCAGGCAAGCCCCAGGGACCCCTGCGGATGGGCGCTGAAGGACTCACACTGGAGACCTTGAGCCGGGCGGGGGACCAGAGCCGGGCGGGGGCCAGAGCACCAGGCCGCGGCCCCCCCGCGTGTGGCCCCGCCACGGCCACGGCCGTCTGCAGCGGATGCCTTCCGCCGCTGAGCTCCGGACCCCACGCAGCTGCGCGTGCACCTGCCTCTCGAGGCGGTGCCACGTGGACCAGACCCCCACGGAAGCCTGCTGCCGCGACACAACACCCGGGAAGTGCAAGGCGTAAGGCCTGGGCCTGCCAGGGGGCGGCTTGGGGTGGCGTCCCCCACACGCCCGGACTTCGTCGGACCCCAGCTCCTTGCCAGCCGTTGTGGAACCCTCACTCAGGCGATGACAGAGCCTCCAGGCTGCTGCTTGATGCAGCCGCGCGGTGCTCCGCGAGCGCGCCCATCGATGCAGGCTTGGTGAGCGCGTGCGCCTGTCGAGCTGCAGAGTCGTCGACAGATGCTTTAGCTGTCATATGCAGCGGCCGACGACGGGTCGCGTGTTCGTCGTGGGGATGGCGCGAAGACTCTTCTTCTTTTGCGAGCCAGTGAAGCGAGCGCTCTGGTTGAGGCTGACCGGATTCATGTCAAGGTAGAGCGTCAATCCGGGCACGCAATTGAATGAAGCGCGAAAGGCGGACAGAGCGAGGTCGCGCATCTTGGTAAGCTGCAGACGCGCGATAGAAAGGCTGAAAGTGCAGGCAGGGGGATCACCTATGACACGAGGACAGGCAGTCACGCTGATGAAAGCGCCGGACTGCGCAGCAACATCGCGGTCATGCGGCCGTGCCGCCCCGAGCTCGGCGAACGGCCACCCCGGGTCAGTCCCCCGGCTCCAGCAGGGCCAAGTGCCCTTCCCATGTACGCGCGCTCCCGTAGCATGGCCCTCACAGGAGCGAAGCTCCATGAAGGCGCCTGGCCCCCGCACGCGGACGGGTAGGAAGGCAAGGCGGGGCCCGGGCCCCCGCACACACGCGGCAGGCGCAACGCACAATCCTGCCCCTGCACCCGAGATGCTCTCGCCCCCGCTTTCCAAGGCGGCAGCCACGTGCCAGCAGCACGCAGCCACGCCTGCCCTCGCCTCTCCTTCCAAACCGCCTTGATGACCATGCGTGCGCCAGGCCAGCCGGCAGACACGGGCCCCGCCGCAATGCACACGCTCGTCCACTGTCTCCCCCCCCCAGGCAGACTCGGCCATCCCGGACAGCGACACAAGCAGCGGTCCGGCAGCACAGAGGCGTCTAGAGACACCGAGCACAGGCGAAGGCCGAGACGACGCAGCGCCACCAAGCCACAGCGATAAGACCCCGCATCATCGGGCTCCGGCGGGCTGCCTGAGGACGAGCTCACGCACGGAGGTTGCCCACACCCCAGCAGCGGCACCAGCTCCCTTCCCTGCGAGTCCCTCCTGCTGGTCACACCTACGCCGCATGCCGTGGCGCATCGGAACCCCCGCGCAAGGTGCCGTGTACCTCGGCCCTCGCCCGGCCGTGCTGACAGCCCCCGTCTACAGCTGCAGGCACCTCCCCCTGCGCCCCCCTCCCAGAGGCCGTGCACCATCAGCTTGTCCGCCCGTGGCGGCAGCGCCAAGCCCGCCCTGCACGGACCAGGCCGCGTGGTCCTCTCAAGGCCACACGGCCAAGCTGCATCTGCTCCCCCAAGCTGCGTGGGGAGCCCGCTCCACCGCCCACTCCGCGTGCAGGCAAGCCCCAGGGACCCCTGCGGATGGGCGCTGAAGGACTCACACTGGAGACCTTGAGCCGGGCGGGGGACCAGAGCCGGGCGGGGGCCAGAGCACCAGGCCGCGGCCCCGCCGCGTGTGGCCCCGCCACGGCCACGGCCGTCTGCAGCGGATGCCTTCCGCCGCTGAGCTCCGGACCCCACGCAGCTGCGCGTGCACCTGCCTCTCGAGGCGGTGCCACGTGGACCAGACCCCCACGGAAGCCTGCTGCCGCGACACAACACCCGGGAAGTGCAAGGCGTAAGGCCTGGGCCTGCCAGGGGGCGGCTTGGGGTGGCGTCCCCCACACGCCCGGACTTCGTCGGACCCCAGCTCCTTGCCAGCCGTTGTGGAACCCTCACCCAGGCGATGACAGAGCCTCCAGGCTGCTGCTTGATGCAGCCGCACGGTGCTCCGCGAGCGCGCCCATCGATGCAGGCTTGGTGAGCGCGTGCGCCTGTCGAGCTGCAGAGTCGTCGACAGATGCTTTAGCTGTCATATGCGAGGACATAGCTGGGAACGGGCTATCTCGTTCCCTGACCCCGCGGTTCCTGGACCCGCTCTGTTCCCGTTCCCGGATTCCTCATCTGGGAACTTGCCCAAACGCCATCCGTTTTACTCAAATCTTTCATACGTACCTTCTACGAGCTATGCTCTTCCTGTTCCTGCACACAGCCGACGTCGCCCGCGTACTCCCAGCTTGAACTGCATTCATCGCTGGCTTCTTTAGAGCTTTCAGCTCGCTTTCAGCTCGCTAGTGGCACTCTCTTGCGACCACAGCATCACAACATGTCTGGTCGTGCCGCCAGGAGGCCCTTGGTCGCTGGGCGTGCCTGCGGTCGGTGAGTCCCTGCCGCCACCCCCCTTTCACCCCCAGGCGCCTCCAGACCCCGGGGAGGTCCGCAGCAAGCCCACGGCCCGGGGCTGCAACCTGCGCCGCCACCCCCACCACTCCTGGCCGGGCGGAGCGCCGCACTGCTGCCCCCCCCCCCGCCCCGCCACGTGCGCCCACCTGGGACCGCTGGCGGGGCCGCCACCGGGCCGGGGCAGGCTGGTGCGGCTGCCGCCCGCCCGCGCGCTGGCCGCCGCCGCCGCCCCCTGGCGACCGCCCTGCCCACAACGGGACGGTTGGGAGCTGAGCGGAGGGGACATGTTTGGATTCGAGGCCGCGCGGCGCCTGGGGCCGCCCGTGGCCGCAGCGAGGGGGCGGGCGGAAGCGTTTGACCCCACGCGCCAGGGAGGAGCGGACGAAGCGGGCGTGGAGCAGGGGGCAGGGTCGCCGTGGTCCGCCCGGCGCGACTTGTGGGCAGCCAGGGAAGGCGGGCTGTCTGACCTCGAAGCCCTAAATCCATGCTCACACGGACTGTCGGGAGGGGAGGAGCAAGGGAGCCTGTCGCCGGCCAGCGGCGAAGAGTGTGTCCCCGCGACACTGCCGTCGGGCTTGGAGGGGGAGGGAGCCGGCGATGGGCTCACGGCGCGTAACACAGGCCTGGCAGTGCGTGACACCGGACCAGCGGGAGCAGCCATTGCCGGGGCGCCGACGAACGGAGAGGAGAGCGACGAGGACCACAGCCGGTCGCCGCCCAGCGGGGGAGAGGGAGTGGTCAAAGTGCAGCCGGTCATGGAACCTGGCCGGCCCGCTGACTGGTGGAAGCGCTCGGACTTCTTCTTTGCCATGATGGCTCTACCGGCCGACGGAGGGTGCGGCCGATCAGGAGCAAAGCCCGGCGTCATCAAGTAGTGATGGGACTGTCGCCGGAAGAGAGTCGCCGGCGCCGCCGCCGGCGCAGCCGCCGGCGGGGGCGCTGCAGATGCCAAAGCTGTCGGTGCCCAAGTTGCGGCACCCGCCGGCCCCAGGGGGTTTGGCGGGTGCGGATGGGCCGACGACGGAAGAGGGAGAGCGCTGGCGCCCATTTGATGTCGCAGAGTTTGGTGTTAGGCCAGTGGGGGGTAACAGGAGGTACCGCTGCTCTGACAGGGGGCGGGTGCAGGTGCAGTACGGCGGAAGGGGACCGTGGACGGGCGTGAAGGTCGGGAAGAACGGGAAGTCCCGCAGGCTGCCGTACTTCCACGCGTACGGGCGGGGCGTGCCGCTTCGAGCGGTCATGGACCGGCTGTGGCCGGAGCACCGGCAGGGCGGAGAGCCTCAGGTGATCACATTGGGGTGGCACTTTCGCCTGAGGGTTTGAGGCACTTTCGCCTGAGCGGAGGACAATTTCCTCTGTATCCTTTCACGACATGCGCCGCCCTATGCCATTTAATGCAGGTGTCTCCTGCGTGCACGGAGCTCTGGCGGGAGGTGGACGTGACGGCTGTGGGTGTGGAGCCCAGGGGGGCCCGGCGGGTGTACCGTTGCTCAAATAAAGGATGCGTGGAGGTGATGGACGTAGGAGGAGGGAGCTGGAGGCGGGTGGCCATCTCCAAAATGGGGCGCAACAAATCATTGCGGTACTTCCACGCATACAGGAAGTCCGTGTCCCTAGAGAAGGTCATGGCAATTCTGTGGGGCACGACGTGAGGGGCATTGCTAAGGCCGTCTTTGGGCGCCTCGGGACGGGGGGGTGCAATTCGGGGTGGGGGGGGGGTCGATGCAACGTGCAACTAGCCGGGTCGGGGTGCTGCGTGGCTAGCGTGAGCGCAAGGCAGATGCCACAGCTGCCGGTGCCCAAGTTGATGCTCCCGCCGGGCCCGGGAGGGGTGGCGGTTACGGGTTGGCCGCCGACGGAAGAGGGAGAGCGCTGGCGCCCATTTGATGTGTCGAAGTTTGGTGTAAGGCCAGGAGGGGGTAAGAGGTGTTTCCGCTGCTCTGACAGGGGGCGGGTGCAGGTGCAGTACGGCGGAAGGGGACCGTGACGACGGACGTGTTTCTCTGCCGTCCCATGGCTTCGAGGATGTAGAACCAAAGCGAAGCTAACGTTGCTTGTTGGTTCTGTGCTCGCATCTACCACCCAGACCCCGCACACACGGCTTCCGCTACCCGCCACCACGCACAACACCTCGCGGCTACGGGCCTTCCACCGGCGGGCTCACCATGCACCAAAGTCTTGGGGTCAATAGAAGGAAGCACACGTTGCTTGGTGAAGGGGTTGCAAGGGCAGGACACCGCTGGGGGAGGCGCTGGTGCTATCTGACTTGTGTGTAACGGGGTCAGGGGGGCTGAGCGGGACACAGGGACACGTGGGGTGGCATGGCGGGGCCGGGGCAGCTGTGGTGAAGGGGTTGCAAGGGCAGGACACCGCTGGGGGAGGCGCTGGTGCTATCTGACTCGTGTGTAACGGGGTCAGGGGGGCTGAGCGGGACACAGGGACACGTGGGGTGGCATGGCGGGGCCGGGGCAGCTGTGGTGAAGGGGTTGCAAGGGCAGGACACCGCTGGGGGAGGCGCTGGTGCTATCTGACTCGTGTGTAACGGGGTCAGGGGGGCTGAGCGGGACACAGGGACGCGTGGGGTGGCATGGCAGGGCCGGGGCAGCTGTGGTGAAGGGGTTTGTCAGCACACGGTATGGTACGTGCCACGCCATCGCCTGCTAGGGGACACCTCCATCCCCACGGCTGCTGATCGGTACCTCTGCCATAATCAGCTGATCGGCTGCGCCATCAGTGTAACACGACTAGCGTGTGCACAGCCGTCTACCCTGCAGCCCACATATCGGGGCTCTCGCAAAGGGTTCCCGGACATCTCGAGCATTCACCTTTGCTCCCAGCGCTCCCGATAATGGTCCGGCGACTCGGCAGTACCTTACCTCAACCCATGGTGTGTCCTGACAGGTTGCAAGGGCAGGACACCGCTGGGGGAGGCGCTGGTGCTATCGGACTTGTGTGTAACGGGGTCAGGGGGGCTGAGCGGGACACAGGGACGCGTGGGGTGGCATGGCAGGGCCGGGGCAGCTGTGGTGAAGGGGTTGCAAGGGCAGGACACCGCTGGGGGAGGCGCTGGTGCTATCTGACTTGTGTGTAACGGGGTCAGGGGGGCTGAGCGGGACACAGGGACGCGTGGGGTGGCATGGCGGGGTCGGGGCAGTTGTGGTGAAGGGGTTGCAAGGGCAGGACACCGCTGGGGGAGGCGCTGGTGCTATCTGACTCGTGTGTAACGGGGTCAGGGGGGCTGAGCGGGACACAGGGACGCGTGGGGTGGCATGGCGGGGCCGGGGCAGCTGTGGTGAAGGGGTTGCAAGGGCAGGACACCGCTGGGGGAGGCGCTGGTGCTATCTGACTCGTGTGTAACGGGGTCAGGGGGGCTGAGCGGGACACAGGGACGCGTGGGGTGGCATGGCAGGGCCGGGGCAGCTGTGGTGAAGGGGTTGCAAGGGCAGGACACCGCTGGGGGAGGCGCTGGTGCTATCTGACTCGTGTGTAACGGGGTCAGGGGGGCTGAGCGGGACACAGGGACGCGTGGGGTGGCATGGCGGGGCCGGGGCAGCTGTGGTGAAGGGGTTGCAAGGGCAGGACACCGCTGGGGGAGGCGCTGGTGCTATCTGACTCGTGTGTAACGGGGTCAGGGGGGCTGAGCGGGACACAGGGACGCGTGGGGTGGCATGGCGGGGCCGGGGCAGCTGTGGTGAAGGGGTTGCAAGGGCAGGACACCGCTGGGGGAGGCGCTGGTGCTATCTGACTCGTGTGTAACGGGGTCAGGGGGGCTGAGCGGGACACAGGGACGCGTGGGGTGGCATGGCGGGGCCGGGGCAGCTGTGGTGAAGGGGTTGCAAGGGCAGGACACCGCTGGGGGAGGCGCTGGTGCTATCGGACTCGTGTGTAACGGGGTCAGGGGGGCTGAGCGGGACACAGGGACGCGTGGGGTGGCATGGCGGGGCCGGGGCAGCCGTGGTGAAGGGGTTGCAAGGGCAGGACACCGCTGGGGGAGGCGCTGGTGCTATCTGACTTGTGTGTAACGGGGTCAGGGGGGCTGAGCGGGACACAGGGACGCGTGGGGTGGCATGGCAGGGCCGGGGCAGCTGTGGTGAAGGGGTTGCAAGGGCAGGACACCGCTGGGGGAGGCGCTGGTGCTATCTGACTCGTGTGTAACGGGGTCAGGGGGGCTGAGCGGGACACAGGGACGCGTGGGGTGGCATGGCGGGGTCGGGGCAGCTGTGGTGAAGGGGTTGCAAGGGCAGGACACCGCTGGGGGAGGCGCTGGTGCTATCTGACTCGTGTGTAACGGGGTCAGGGGGGCTGAGCGGGACACAGGGACGCGTGGGGTGGCATGGCGGGGCCGGGGCAGCTGTGGTGAAGGGGTTGCAAGGGCAGGACACCGCTGGGGGAGGCGCTGGTGCTATCTGACTTGTGTGTAACGGGGTCAGGGGGGCTGAGCGGGACACAGGGACGCGTGGGGGTGGCATGGCAGGGCCGGGGCAGCTGTGGTGAAGGGGTTGCAAGGGCAGGACACCGCTGGGGGAGGCGCTGGTGCTATCTGACTTGTGTGTAACGGGGTCAGGGGGGCTGAGCGGGACACAGGGACGCGTGGGGTGGCATGGCGGGGTCGGGGCAGCTGTGGTGAAGGGGTTGCAAGGGCAGGACACCGCTGGGGGAGGCGCTGGTGCTATCTGACTCGTGTGTAACGGGGTCAGGGGGGCTGAGCGGGACACAGGGACGCGTGGGGTGGCATGGCGGGGCCGGGGCAGCTGTGGTGAAGGGGTTGCAAGGGCAGGACACCGCTGGGGGAGGCGCTGGTGCTATCTGACTTGTGTGTAACGGGGTCAGGGGGGCTGAGCGGGACACAGGGACGCGTGGGGTGGCATGGCAGGGCCGGGGCAGCTGTGGTGAAGGGGTTGCAAGGGCAGGACACCGCTGGGGGAGGCGCTGGTGCTATCTGACTCGTGTGTAACGGGGTCAGGGGGGCTGAGCGGGACACAGGGACGCGTGGGGTGGCATGGCGGGGCCGGGGCAGCTGTGGTGAAGGGGTTGCAAGGGCAGGACACCGCTGGGGGAGGCGCTGGTGCTATCTGACTCGTGTGTAACGGGGTCAGGGGGGCTGAGCGGGACACCGGGACACGTGGGGTGGCATGGCGGGGCCGGGGCAGCTGTGGTGAAGGGGTTGCAAGGGCAGGACACCGCTGGGGGAGGCGCTGGTGCTATCTGACTCGTGTGTAACGGGGTCAGGGGGGCTGAGCGGGACACAGGGACGCGTGGGGTGGCCTGGCAGGGCCGGGGCAGCTGTGGTGAAGGGGTTTGTCAGCACACGGTATGGTACGTGCCACGCCATCGCCTGCTAGGGGACACCTCCATCCCCACGGCTGCTGATCGGTACCTCTGCCATAATCAGCTGATCGGCTGCGCCATCAGTGTAACACGACTAGCGTGTGCACAGCCGTCTACCCTGCAGCCCACATATCGGGGCTCTCGCAAAGGGTTCCCGGACATCTCGAGCATTCACCTTTGCTCCCAGCGCTCCCGATAATGGTCCGGCGACTCGGCAGTACCTTACCTCAACCCATGGTGTGTCCTGACAGGTTGCAAGGGCAGGACACCGCTGGGGGAGGCGCTGGTGCTATCTGACTTGTGTGTAACGGGGTCAGGGGGGCTGAGCGGGACACAGGGACGCGTGGGGTGGCATGGCGGGGCCGGGGCAGCTGTGGTGAAGGGGTTGCAAGGGCAGGACACCGCTGGGGGAGGCGCTGGTGCTATCTGACTTGTGTGTAACGGGGTCAGGGGGGCTGAGCGGGACACAGGGACGCGTGGGGTGGCATGGCAGGGCCGGGGCAGCTGTGGTGAAGGGGTTGCAAGGGCAGGACACCGCTGGGGGAGGCGCTGGTGCTATCTGACTTGTGTGTAACGGGGTCAGGGGGGCTGAGCGGGACACAGGGACGCGTGGGGTGGCATGGCGGGGTCGGGGCAGTTGTGGTGAAGGGGTTGCAAGGGCAGGACACCGCTGGGGGAGGCGCTGGTGCTATCTGACTCGTGTGTAACGGGGTCAGGGGGGCTGAGCGGGACACAGGGACGCGTGGGGTGGCATGGCGGGGCCGGGGCAGTTGTGGTGAAGGGGTTGCAAGGGCAGGACACCGCTGGGTGAGGCGCTGGTGCTATCTGACTCGTGTGTAACGGGGTCAGGGGGGCTGAGCGGGACACAGGGACGCGTGGGGTGGCATGGCGGGGCCGGGGCAGCTGTGGTGAAGGGGTTGCAAGGGCAGGACACCGCTGGGGGAGGCGCTGGTGCTATCTGACTTGTGTGTAACGGGGTCAGGGGGGCTGAGCGGGACACAGGGACGCGTGGGGTGGCATGGCAGGGCCAGGGCAGCTGTGGTGAAGGGGTTGCAAGGGCAGGACACCGCTGGGGGAGGCGCTGGTGCTATCTGACTCGTGTGTAACGGGGTCAGGGGGGCTGAGCGGGACACAGGGACGCGTGGGGTGGCATGGCGGGGCCGGGGCAGCTGTGGTGAAGGGGTTGCAAGGGCAGGACACCGCTGGGGGAGGCGCTGGTGCTATCTGACTTGTGTGTAACGGGGTCAGGGGGGCTGAGCGGGACACAGGGACGCGTGGGGTGGCATGGCGGGGTCGGGGCAGTTGTGGTGAAGGGGTTGCAAGGGCAGGACACCGCTGGGGGAGGCGCTGGTGCTATCTGACTCGTGTGTAACGGGGTCAGGGGGGCTGAGCGGGACACAGGGACGCGTGGGGTGGCATGGCGGGGCCGGGGCAGTTGTGGTGAAGGGGTTGCAAGGGCAGGACACCGCTGGGTGAGGCGCTGGTGCTATCTGACTCGTGTGTAACGGGGTCAGGGGGGCTGAGCGGGACACAGGGACGCGTGGGGTGGCATGGCGGGGCCGGGGCAGCTGTGGTGAAGGGGTTGCAAGGGCAGGACACCGCTGGGGGAGGCGCTGGTGCTATCTGACTCGTGTGTAACGGGGTCAGGGGGGCTGAGCGGGACACAGGGACGCGTGGGGTGGCATGGCGGGGCCGGGGCAGTTGTGGTGAAGGGGTTGCAAGGGCAGGACACCGCTGGGTGAGGCGCTGGTGCTATCTGACTCGTGTGTAACGGGGTCAGGGGGGCTGAGCGGGACACAGGGACGCGTGGGGTGGCATGGCGGGGCCGGGGCAGCTGTGGTGAAGGGGTTGCAAGGGCAGGACACCGCTGGGGGAGGCGCTGGTGCTATCTGACTTGTGTGTAACGGGGTCAGGGGGGCTGAGCGGGACACAGGGACGCGTGGGGTGGCATGGCAGGGCCAGGGCAGCTGTGGTGAAGGGGTTGCAAGGGCAGGACACCGCTGGGGGAGGCGCTGGTGCTATCTGACTCGTGTGTAACGGGGTCAGGGGGGCTGAGCGGGACACAGGGACGCGTGGGGTGGCATGGCGGGGCCGGGGCAGCTGTGGTGAAGGGGTTGCAAGGGCAGGACACCGCTGGGGGAGGCGCTGGTGCTATCTGACTCGTGTGTAACGGGGTCAGGGGGGCTGAGCGGGACACAGGGACGCGTGGGGTGGCATGGCGGGGCCGGGGCAGTTGTGGTGAAGGGGTTGCAAGGGCAGGACACCGCTGGGTGAGGCGCTGGTGCTATCTGACTCGTGTGTAACGGGGTCAGGGGGGCTGAGCGGGACACAGGGACGCGTGGGGTGGCATGGCGGGGCCGGGGCAGCTGTGGTGAAGGGGTTGCAAGGGCAGGACACCGCTGGGGGAGGCGCTGGTGCTATCTGACTTGTGTGTAACGGGGTCAGGGGGGCTGAGCGGGACACAGGGACGCGTGGGGTGGCATGGCAGGGCCAGGGCAGCTGTGGTGAAGGGGTTGCAAGGGCAGGACACCGCTGGGGGAGGCGCTGGTGCTATCTGACTCGTGTGTAACGGGGTCAGGGGGGCTGAGCGGGACACAGGGACGCGTGGGGTGGCATGGCGGGGCCGGGGCAGCTGTGGTGAAGGGGTTGCAAGGGCAGGACACCGCTGGGGGAGGCGCTGGTGCTATCTGACTCGTGTGTAACGGGGTCAGGGGGGCTGAGCGGGACACAGGGACGCGTGGGGTGGCATGGCGGGGCCGGGGCAGCTGTGGTGAAGGGGTTGCAAGGGCAGGACACCGCTGGGGGAGGCGCTGGTGCTATCTGACTCGTGTGTAACGGGGTCAGGGGGGCTGAGCGGGACACAGGGACGCGTGGGGTGGCATGGCGGGGCCGGGGCAGCTGTGGTGAAGGGGTTGCAAGGGCAGGACACCGCTGGGGGAGGCGCTGGTGCTATCTGACTCGTGTGTAACGGGGTCAGGGGGGCTGAGCGGGACACAGGGACGCGTGGGGTGGCATGGCGGGGCCGGGGCAGCTGTGGTGAAGGGGTTGCAAGGGCAGGACACCGCTGGGGGAGGCGCTGGTGCTATCTGACTCGTGTGTAACGGGGTCAGGGGGGCTGAGCGGGACACAGGGACGCGTGGGGTGGCATGGCGGGGCCGGGGCAGCTGTGGTGAAGGGGTTGCAAGGGCAGGACACCGCTGGGGGAGGCGCTGGTGCTATCTGACTCGTGTGTAACGGGGTCAGGGGGGCTGAGCGGGACACAGGGACGCGTGGGGTGGCATGGCGGGGCCGGGGCAGTTGTGGTGAAGGGGTTGCAAGGGCAGGACACCGCTGGGTGAGGCGCTGGTGCTATCTGACTCGTGTGTAACGGGGTCAGGGGGGCTGAGCGGGACACCGGGACACGTGGGGTGGCATGGCGGGGCCGGGGCAGCTGTGGTGAAGGGGTTGCAAGGGCAGGACACCGCTGGGGGAGGCGCTGGTGCTATCTGACTCGTGTGTAACGGGGTCAGGGGGGCTGAGCGGGACACAGGGACGCGTGGGGTGGCATGGCGGGGCCGGGGCAGCTGTGGTGAAGGGGTTGCAAGGGCAGGACACCGCTGGGGGAGGCGCTGGTGCTATCTGACTCGTGTGTAACGGGGTCAGGGGGGCTGAGCGGGACACAGGGACGCGTGGGGTGGCATGGCGGGGCCGGGGCAGTTGTGGTGAAGGGGTTGCAAGGGCAGGACACCGCTGGGTGAGGCGCTGGTGCTATCTGACTCGTGTGTAACGGGGTCAGGGGGGCTGAGCGGGACACAGGGACGCGTGGGGTGGCATGGCGGGGCCGGGGCAGCTGTGGTGAAGGGGTTGCAAGGGCAGGACACCGCTGGGGGAGGCGCTGGTGCTATCTGACTTGTGTGTAACGGGGTCAGGGGGGCTGAGCGGGACACAGGGACGCGTGGGGTGGCATGGCAGGGCCAGGGCAGCTGTGGTGAAGGGGTTGCAAGGGCAGGACACCGCTGGGGGAGGCGCTGGTGCTATCTGACTCGTGTGTAACGGGGTCAGGGGGGCTGAGCGGGACACAGGGACGCGTGGGGTGGCATGGCGGGGCCGGGGCAGCTGTGGTGAAGGGGTTGCAAGGGCAGGACACCGCTGGGGGAGGCGCTGGTGCTATCTGACTCGTGTGTAACGGGGTCAGGGGGGCTGAGCGGGACACAGGGACGCGTGGGGTGGCATGGCGGGGCCGGGGCAGCTGTGGTGAAGGGGTTGCAAGGGCAGGACACCGCTGGGGGAGGCGCTGGTGCTATCTGACTCGTGTGTAACGGGGTCAGGGGGGCTGAGCGGGACACAGGGACGCGTGGGGTGGCATGGCGGGGCCGGGGCAGCTGTGGTGAAGGGGTTGCAAGGGCAGGACACCGCTGGGGGAGGCGCTGGTGCTATCTGACTTGTGTGCAACGGGGTCAGGGGGGCTGAGCGACTAGTGTGTAACGGGGTCGGGGGGGCTGAGCGGGACACAGGGACACGTGGGGTGGCATGGCGGGGCCGGGGCAGCTGTGGTGAAGGGGTTGCAAGGGCAGGACACCGCTGGGGGAGGCGCTGGTGCTATATGACTTGTGTGCAACGGGGTCAGGGGGGCTGAGCGACTAGTGTGTAACGGGGTCGGGGGGCCTGAGCGGGACACAGGGACACGTGGGGTGGCATGGCTGATGATGATGAGAGACCCCGCGCAGTCGGGCGCAGCGCAGACCTCCAGGTGGGTCTCCAGCCGAATGCTTGCAATGCTGTCAGGACGTCCTTGGTGGCGTCAAGCAGCCGCTTGGTGGCGAGAAGGGTAATGACTTCTTCCGGTCTGCAGTTGACAGCGCATTGCGGCGCCGAGGAGGTGCCACTAGGGCTGGGCGACCAGATGTGGATGCGGTTGAGCCCGACGTGGAGCGCTCGAGCTGGGAATCGCTGGGGAGCGAGGCGGGCGGCGTCCATGTTGATGGGACTGTGCGCGTAGAGGTGCACATCGCGGCCACGAGGGCGTTGGCGATCGATGCGTCTATGCTGGGATGAGCAGCCTCGAGCCCGACCAGAGTCCCGAAAACAGCAAGCAGTGTTGGAAGAGACCAGTTGCTTAGCTCAGGGACTGTGGCGGTGAGGGCGTCAAGAGAATCGCGCCAGGTGGGCTCCGTCATCGTAGGGGTGTGAAGGTCGCTGAGCGTATGTTGTGTGGAAAGGAACAGAGTTTATGTGTAAATGGCTAATAGGTACTGTTGACGCTGTGGTCGGACTGTAAGCGGTGAGTGCAAGCGGATGATAAGGGAACGGCCTGCATTTGGGAACGTCCTCCTATTCCCTGACGTCCTATGGGAATCTGTCCACCCGTTCCCGGATACGTAATGTCATATGCAGCGGCCGACGACGGGTCGCGTGTTCGTCGTGGGGATGGCGCGAAGACTCTTCTTCTTTTGCGAGCCAGTGAAGCGAGCGCTCTGGTTGAGGCTGACCGGATTCTTGTCAAGGTAGAGCGTCAATCGGGGCACGCAATGGAATGAAGCGCGAAAGGCGGACAGAGCGAGGTCGCGCATCTTGGTAAGCTGCAGACGCGCGATAGAAAGGCTGAAAGTGCAGGCAGGGGGATCACCTATGACACGAGGACAGGCAGTCACGCTGATGAAAGCGCCGGACTGCGCAGCAACATCGCGGTCGTGCGGCCGTGCCGCCCCGAGCTCGGCGAACGGCCACCCCGGGTCAGTCCCCCGGCTCCAGCAGGGCCAAGTGCCCTTCCCATGTACGCGCGCTCCCGTAGCATGGCCCTCACAGGAGCGAAGCTCCATGAAGGCGCCTGGCCCCCGCACGCGGACGGGTAGGAAGGCAAGGCGGGGCCCGGGCCCCCGCACACACGCGGCAGGCGCAACGCACAATCCTGCCCCTGCACCCGAGATGCTCTCGCCCCCGCTTTCCAAGGCGGCAGCCACGTGCCAGCAGCACGCAGCCACGCCTGCCCTCGCCTCTCCTTCCAAACCGCCTTGATGACCATGCGTGCGCCAGGCCAGCCGGCAGACACGGGCCCCGCCGCAATGCACACGCTCGTCCACTGTCTCCCCCCCCCAGGCAGACTCGGCCATCCCGGACAGCGACACAAGCAGCGGTCCGGCAGCACAGAGGCGTCTAGAGACACCGAGCACAGGCGAAGGCCGAGACGACGCAGCGCCACCAAGCCACAGCGACAAGACCCCGCATCATCGGGTTCCGGCGGGCTGCCTGAGGACGAGCTCACGCACGGAGGTTGCCCACACCCCAGCAGCGGCACCAGCTCCCTTCCCTGCGAGTCCCTCCTGCTGGTCACACCTACGCCGCATGCCGTGGCGCATCGGAACAGCCGTGCTGACAGCCCCCGTCTACAGCTGCAGGCACCTCCCCCTGCGCCCCCCTCCCAGAGGCCGTGCACCATCAGCTTGTCCGCCCGTGGCGGCAGCGCCAAGCCCGCCCTGCACGGACCAGGCCGCGTGGTCCTCTCAAGGCCACACGGCCAAGCTGCATCTGCTCCCCCAAGCTGCGTGGGGAGCCCGCTCCACCGCCCACTCCGCGTGCAGGCAAGCCCCAGGGACCCCTGCGGATGGGCGCTGAAGGACTCACACTGGAGACCTTGAGCCGGGCGGGGGACCAGAGCCGGGCGGGGGCCAGAGCACCAGGCCGCGGCCCCCCCGCGTGTGGCCCCGCCACGGCCACGGCCGTCTGCAGCGGATGCCTTCCGCCGCTGAGCTCCGGACCCCACGCAGCTGCGCGTGCACCTGCCTCTCGAGGCGGTGCCACGTGGACCAGACCCCCACGGAAGCCTGCTGCCGCGACACAACACCCGGGAAGTGCAAGGCGTAAGGCCTGGGCCTGCCAGGGGGCGGCTTGGGGTGGCGTCCCCCACACGCCCGGACTTCGTCGGACCCCAGCTCCTTGCCAGCCGTTGTGGAACCCTCACTCAGGCGATGACAGAGCCTCCAGGCTGCTGCTTGATGCAGCCGCGCGGTGCTCCGCGAGCGCGCCCATGCAGGCTTGGTGAGCGCGTGCGCCTGTCGAGCTGCAGAGTCGTCGACAGATGCTTTAGCTGTCATATGCAGCGGCCGACGACGGGTCGCGTGTTCGTCGTGGGGATGGCGCGAAGACTCTTCTTCTTTTGCGAGCCAGTGAAGCGAGCGCTCTGGTTGAGGCTGACCGGATTCATGTCAAGGTAGAGCGTCAATCGGGGCACGCAATGGAATGAAGCGCGAAAGGCGGACAGAGCGAGGTCGCGCATCTTGGTAAGCTGCAGACGCGCGATAGAAAGGCTGAAAGTGCAGGCAGGGGGATCACCTATGACACGAGGACAGGCAGTCACGCTGATGAAAGCGCCGGACTGCGCAGCAACATCGCGGTCGTGCGGCCGTGCCGCCCCGAGCTCGGCGAACGGCCACCCCGGGTCAGTCCCCCGGCTCCAGCAGGGCCAAGTGCCCTTCCCATGTACGCGCGCTCCCGTAGCATGGCCCTCACAGGAGCGAAGCTCCATGAAGGCGCCTGGCCCCCGCACGCGGACGGGTAGGAAGGCAAGGCGGGGCCCGGGCCCCCGCACACACGCGGCAGGCGCAACGCACAATCCTGCCCCTGCACCCGAGATGCTCTCGCCCCCGCTTTCCAAGGCGGCAGCCACGTGCCAGCAGCACGCAGCCACGCCTGCCCTCGCCTCTCCTTCCAAACCGCCTTGATGACCATGCGTGCGCCAGGCCAGCCGGCAGACACGGGCCCCGCCGCAATGCACACGCTCGTCCACTGTCTCCCCCCCCCAGGCAGACTCGGCCATCCCGGACAGCGACACAAGCAGCGGTCCGGCAGCACAGAGGCGTCTAGAGACACCGAGCACAGGCGAAGGCCGAGACGACGCAGCGCCACCAAGCCACAGCGATAAGACCCCCGCATCATCGGGCTCCGGCGGGCTGCCTGAGGACGAGCTCACGCACGGAGGTTGCCCACACCCCAGCAGCGGCACCAGCTCCCTTCCCTGCGAGTCCCTCCTGCTGGTCACACCTACGCCGCATGCCGTGGCGCATCGGAACCCCCGCGCAAGGTGCCGTGTACCTCGGCCCTCGCCCGGCCGTGCTGACAGCCCCCGTCTACAGCTGCAGGCACCTCCCCCTGCGCCCCCCTCCCAGAGGCCGTGCACCATCAGCTTGTCCGCCCGTGGCGGCAGCGCCAAGCCCGCCCTGCACGGACCAGGCCGCGTGGTCCTCTCAAGGCCACACGGCCAAGCTGCATCTGCTCCCCCAAGCTGCGTGGGGAGCCCGCTCCACCGCCCACTCCGCGTGCAGGCAAGCCCCAGGGACCCCTGCGGATGGGCGCTGAAGGACTCACACTGGAGACCTTGAGCCGGGCGGGGGACCAGAGCCGGGCGGGGGCCAGAGCACCAGGCCGCGGCCCCGCCGCGTGTGGCCCCGCCACGGCCACGGCCGTCTGCAGCGGATGCCTTCCGCCGCTGAGCTCCGGACCCCACGCAGCTGCGCGTGCACCTGCCTCTCGAGGCGGTGCCACGTGGACCAGACCCCCACGGAAGCCTGCTGCCGCGACACAACACCCGGGAAGTGCAAGGCGTAAGGCCTGGGCCTGCCAGGGGGCGGCTTGGGGTGGCGTCCCCCACACGCCCGGACTTCGTCGGACCCCAGCTCCTTGCCAGCCGTTGTGGAACCCTCACCCAGGCGATGACAGAGCCTCCAGGCTGCTGCTTGATGCAGCCGCACGGTGCTCCGCGAGCGCGCCCATCGATGCAGGCTTGGTGAGCGCGTGCGCCTGTCGAGCTGCAGAGTCGTCGACAGATGCTTTAGCTGTCATATGCAGCGGCCGACGACGGGTCGCGTGTTCGTCGTGGGGATGGCGCGAAGACTCTTCTTCTTTTGCGAGCCAGTGAAGCGAGCGCTCTGGTTGAGGCTGACCGGATTCATGTCAAGGTAGAGCGTCAATCGGGGCACGCAATGGAATGAAGCGCGAAAGGCGGACAGAGCGAGGTCGCGCATCTTGGTAAGCTGCAGACGCGCGATAGAAAGGCTGAAAGTGCAGGCAGGGGGATCACCTATGACACGAGGACAGGCAGTCACGCTGATGAAAGCGCCGGACTGCGCAGCAACATCGCGGTCGTGCGGCCGTGCCGCCCCGAGCTCGGCGAACGGCCACCCCGGGTCAGTCCCCCGGCTCCAGCAGGGCCAAGTGCCCTTCCCATGTACGCGCGCTCCCGTAGCATGGCCCTCACAGGAGCGAAGCTCCATGAAGGCGCCTGGCCCCCGCACGCGGACGGGTAGGAAGGCAAGGCGGGGCCCGGGCCCCCGCACACACGCGGCAGGCGCAACGCACAATCCTGCCCCTGCACCCGAGATGCTCTCGCCCCCGCTTTCCAAGGCAGCAGCCACGTGCCAGCAGCACGCAGCCACGCCTGCCCTCGCCTCTCCTTCCAAACCGCCTTGATGACCATGCGTGCGCCAGGCCAGCCGGCAGACACGGGCCCCGCCGCAATGCACACGCTCGTCCACTGTCTCCCCCCCCCAGGCAGACTCGGCCATCCCGGACAGCGACACAAGCAGCGGTCCGGCAGCACAGAGGCGTCTAGAGACACCGTGCACAGGCGAAGGCCGAGACGACGCAGCGCCACCAAGCCACAGCGACAAGACCCCGCATCATCGGGCTCCGGCGGGCTGCCTGAGGACGAGCTCACGCACGGAGGTTGCCCACACCCCAGCAGCGGCACCAGCTCCCTTCCCTGCGAGTCCCTCCTGCTGGTCACACCTACGCCGCATGCCGTGGCGCATCGGAACCCCCGCGCAAGGTGCCGTGTACCTCGGCCCTCGCCCGGCCGTGCTGACAGCCCCCGTCTACAGCTGCAGGCACCTCCCCCTGCGCCCCCCTCCCAGAGGCCGTGCACCATCAGCTTGTCCGCCCGTGGCGGCAGCGCCAAGCCCGCCCTGCACGGACCAGGCCGCGTGGTCCTCTCAAGGCCACACGGCCAAGCTGCATCTGCTCCCCCAAGCTGCGTGGGGAGCCCGCTCCACCGCCCACTCCGCGTGCAGGCAAGCCCCAGGGACCCCTGCGGATGGGCGCTGAAGGACTCACACTGGAGACCTTGAGCCGGGCGGGGGACCAGAGCCGGGCGGGGGCCAGAGCACCAGGCCGCGGCCCCCCCGCGTGTGGCCCCGCCACGGCCACGGCCGTCTGCAGCGGATGCCTTCCGCCGCTGAGCTCCGGACCCCACGCAGCTGCGCGTGCACCTGCCTCTCGAGGCGGTGCCACGTGGACCAGACCCCCACGGAAGCCTGCTGCCGCGACACAACACCCGGGAAGTGCAAGGCGTAAGGCCTGGGCCTGCCAGGGGGCGGCTTGGGGTGGCGTCCCCCACACGCCCGGACTTCGTCGGACCCCAGCTCCTTGCCAGCCGTTGTGGAACCCTCACCCAGACGATGACAGAGCCTCCAGGCTGCTGCTTGATGCAGCCGCGCGGTGCTCCGCGAGCGCGCCCATCGATGCAGGCTTGGTGAGCGCGTGCGCCTGTCGAGCTGCAGAGTCGTCGACAGATGCTTTAGCTGTCATATGCAGCGGCCGACGACGGGTCGCGTGTTCGTCGTGGGGATGGCGCGAAGACTCTTCTTCTTTTGCGAGCCAGTGAAGCGAGCGCTCTGGTTGAGGCTGACCGGATTCATGTCAAGGTAGAGCGTCAATCGGGGCACGCAATGGAATGAAGCGCGAAAGGCGGACAGAGCGAGGTCGCGCATCTTGGTAAGCTGCAGACGCGCGATAGAAAGGCTGAAAGTGCAGGCAGGGGGATCACCTATGACACGAGGACAGGCAGTCACGCTGATGAAAGCGCCGGACTGCGCAGCAACATCGCGGTCGTGCGGCCGTGCCGCCCCGAGCTCGGCGAACGGCCACCCCGGGTCAGTCCCCCGGCTCCAGCAGGGCCAAGTGCCCTTCCCATGTACGCGCGCTCCCGTAGCATGGCCCTCACAGGAGCGAAGCTCCATGAAGGCGCCTGGCCCCCGCACGCGGACGGGTAGGAAGGCAAGGCGGGGCCCGGGCCCCCCGCACACACGCGGCAGGCGCAACGCACAATCCTGCCCCTGCACCCGAGATGCTCTCGCCCCCGCTTTCCAAGGCGGCAGCCACGTGCCAGCAGCACGCAGCCACGCCTGCCCTCGCCTCTCCTTCCAAACCGCCTTGATGACCATGCGTGCGCCAGGCCAGCCGGCAGACACGGGCCCCGCCGCAATGCACACGCTCGTCCGCTGTCTCCCCCCCCCAGGCAGACTCGGCCATCCCGGACAGCGACACAAGCAGCGGTCCGGCAGCACAGAGGCGTCTAGAGACACCGAGCACAGGCGAAGGCCGAGACGACGCAGCGCCACCAAGCCACAGCGATAAGACCCCGCATCATCGGGCTCCGGCGGGCTGCCTGAGGACGAGCTCACGCACGGAGGTTGCCCACACCCCAGCAGCGGCACCAGCTCCCTTCCCTGCGAGTCCCTCCTGCTGGTCACACCTACGCCGCATGCCGTGGCGCATCGGAACCCCCGCGCAAGGTGCCGTGTACCTCGGCCCTCGCCCGGCCGTGCTGACAGCCCCCGTCTACAGCTGCAGGCACCTCCCCCTGCGCCCCCCTCCCAGAGGCCGTGCACCATCAGCTTGTCCGCCCGTGGCGGCAGCGCCAAGCCCGCCCTGCACGGACCAGGCCGCGTGGTCCTCTCAAGGCCACACGGCCAAGCTGCATCTGCTCCCCCAAGCTGCGTGGGGAGCCCGCTCCACCGCCCACTCCGCGTGCAGGCAAGCCCCAGGGACCCCTGCGGATGGGCGCTGAAGGACTCACACTGGAGACCTTGAGCCGGGCGGGGGACCAGAGCCGGGCGGGGGCCAGAGCACCAGGCCGCGGCCCCCCCGCGTGTGGCCCCGCCACGGCCACGGCCGTCTGCAGCGGATGCCTTCCGCCGCTGAGCTCCGGACCCCACGCAGCTGCGCGTGCACCTGCCTCTCGAGGCGGTGCCACGTGGACCAGACCCCCACGGAAGCCTGCTGCCGCGACACAACACCCGGGAAGTGCAAGGCGTAAGGCCTGGGCCTGCCAGGGGGCGGCTTGGGGTGGCGTCCCCCACACGCCCGGACTTCGTCGGACCCCAGCTCCTTGCCAGCCGTTGTGGAACCCTCACCCAGGCGATGACAGAGCCTCCAGGCTGCTGCTTGATGCAGCCGCGCGGTGCTCCGCGAGCGCGCCCATCGATGCAGGCTTGGTGAGCGCGTGCGCCTGTCGAGCTGCAGAGTCGTCGACAGATGCTTTAGCTGTCATATGCAGCGGCCGACGACGGGTCGCGTGTTCGTCGTGGGGATGGCGCGAAGACTCTTCTTCTTTTGCGAGCCAGTGAAGCGAGCGCTCTGGTTGAGGCTGACCGGATTCATGTCAAGGTAGAGCGTCAATCGGGCACGCAATGGAATGAAGCGCGAAAGGCGGACAGAGCGAGGTCGCGCATCTTGGTAAGCTGCAGACGCGCGATAGAAAGGCTGAAAGTGCAGGCAGGGGGATCACCTATGACACGAGGACAGGCAGTCACGCTGATGAAAGCGCCGGACTGCGCAGCAACATCGCGGTCGTGCGGCCGTGCCGCCCCGAGCTCGGCGAACGGCCACCCCGGGTCAGTCCCCCGGCTCCAGCAGGGCCAAGTGCCCTTCCCATGTACGCGCGCTCCCGTAGCATGGCCCTCACAGGAGCGAAGCTCCATGAAGGCGCCTGGCCCCCGCACGCGGACGGGTAGGAAGGCAAGGCGGGGCCCGGGCCCCCGCACACACGCGGCAGGCGCAACGCACAATCCTGCCCCTGCACCCGAGATGCTCTCGCCCCCGCTTTCCAAGGCGGCAGCCACGTGCCAGCAGCACGCAGCCACGCCTGCCCTCGCCTCTCCTTCCAAACCGCCTTGATGACCATGCGTGCGCCAGGCCAGCCGGCAGACACGGGCCCCGCCGCAATGCACACGCTCGTCCGCTGTCTCCCCCCCCCAGGCAGACTCGGCCATCCCGGACAGCGACACAAGCAGCGGTCCGGCAGCACAGAGGCGTCTAGAGACACCGAGCACAGGCGAAGGCCGAGACGACGCAGCGCCACCAAGCCATAGCGATAAGACCCCGCATCATCGGGCTCCGGCGGGCTGCCTGAGGACGAGCTCACGCACGGAGGTTGCCCACACCCCAGCAGCGGCACCAGCTCCCTTCCCTGCGAGTCCCTCCTGCTGGTCACACCTACGCCGCATGCCGTGGCGCATCGGAACCCCCGCGCAAGGTGCCGTGTACCTCGGCCCTCGCCCGGCCGTGCTGACAGCCCCCGTCTACAGCTGCAGGCACCTCCCCCTGCGCCCCCCTCCCAGAGGCCGTGCACCATCAGCTTGTCCGCCCGTGGCGGCAGCGCCAAGCCCGCCCTGCACGGACCAGGCCGCGTGGTCCTCTCAAGGCCACACGGCCAAGCTGCATCTGCTCCCCCAAGCTGCGTGGGGAGCCCGCTCCACCGCCCACTCCGCGTGCAGGCAAGCCCCAGGGACCCCTGCGGATGGGCGCTGAAGGACTCACACTGGAGACCTTGAGCCGGGCGGGGGACCAGAGCCGGGCGGGGGCCAGAGCACCAGGCCGCGGCCCCGCCGCGTGTGGCCCCGCCACGGCCACGGCCGTCTGCAGCGGATGCCTTCCGCCGCTGAGCTCCGGACCCCACGCAGCTGCGCGTGCACCTGCCTCTCGAGGCGGTGCCACGTGGACCAGACCCCCACGGAAGCCTGCTGCCGCGACACAACACCCGGGAAGTGCAAGGCGTAAGGCCTGGGCCTGCCAGGGGGCGGCTTGGGGTGGCGTCCCCCACACGCCCGGACTTCGTTGGACCCCAGCTCCTTGCCAGCCGTTGTGGAACCCTCACCCAGGCGATGACAGAGCCTCCAGGCTGCTGCTTGATGCAGCCGCGCGGTGCTCCGCGAGCGCGCCCATCGATGCAGGCTTGGTGAGCGCGTGCGCCTGTCGAGCTGCAGAGTCGTCGACAGATGCTTTAGCTGTCATATGCAGCGGCCGACGACGGGTCGCGTGTTCGTCGTGGAGATGGCGCGAAGACTCTTCTTCTTTTGCGAGCCAGTGAAGCGAGCGCTCTGGTTGAGGCTGACCGGATTCATGTCAAGGTAGAGCGTCAATCCGGGCACGCAATGGAATGAAGCGCGAAAGGCGGACAGAGCGAGGTCGCGCATCTTGGTAAGCTGCAGACGCGCGATAGAAAGGCTGAAAGTGCAGGCAGGGGGATCACCTATGACACGAGGACAGGCAGTCACGCTGATGAAAGCGCCGGACTGCGCAGCAACATCGCGGTCGTGCGGCCGTGCCGCCCCGAGCTCGGCGAACGGCCACCCCGGGTCAGTCCCCCGGCTCCAGCAGGGCCAAGTGCCCTTCCCATGTACGCGCGCTCCCGTAGCATGGCCCTCACAGGAGCGAAGCTCCATGAAGGCGCCTGGCCCCCGCACGCGGACGGGTAGGAAGGCAAGGCGGGGCCCGGGCCCCCGCACACACGCGGCAGGCGCAACGCACAATCCTGCCCCTGCACCCGAGATGCTCTCGCCCCCGCTTTCCAAGGCGGCAGCCACGTGCCAGCAGCACGCAGCCACGCCTGCCCTCGCCTCTCCTTCCAAACCGCCTTGATGACCATGCGTGCGCCAGGCCAGCCGGCAGACACGGGCCCCGCCGCAATGCACACGCTCGTCCGCTGTCTCCCCCCCCCAGGCAGACTCGGCCATCCCGGACAGCGACACAAGCAGCGGTCCGGCAGCACAGAGGCGTCTAGAGACACCGAGCACAGGCGAAGGCCGAGACGACGCAGCGCCACCAAGCCATAGCGATAAGACCCCGCATCATCGGGCTCCGGCGGGCTGCCTGAGGACGAGCTCACGCACGGAGGTTGCCCACACCCCAGCAGCGGCACCAGCTCCCTTCCCTGCGAGTCCCTCCTGCTGGTCACACCTACGCCGCATGCCGTGGCGCATCGGAACCCCCGCGCAAGGTGCCGTGTACCTCGGCCCTCGCCCGGCCGTGCTGACAGCCCCCGTCTACAGCTGCAGGCACCTCCCCCTGCGCCCCCCTCCCAGAGGCCGTGCACCATCAGCTTGTCCGCCCGTGGCGGCAGCGCCAAGCCCGCCCTGCACGGACCAGGCCGCGTGGTCCTCTCAAGGCCACACGGCCAAGCTGCATCTGCTCCCCCAAGCTGCGTGGGGAGCCCGCTCCACCGCCCACTCCGCGTGCAGGCAAGCCCCAGGGACCCCTGCGGATGGGCGCTGAAGGACTCACACTGGAGACCTTGAGCCGGGCGGGGGACCAGAGCCGGGCGGGGGCCAGAGCACCAGGCCGCGGCCCCGCCGCGTGTGGCCCCGCCACGGCCACGGCCGTCTGCAGCGGATGCCTTCCGCCGCTGAGCTCCGGACCCCACGCAGCTGCGCGTGCACCTGCCTCTCGAGGCGGTGCCACGTGGACCAGACCCCCACGGAAGCCTGCTGCCGCGACACAACACCCGGGAAGTGCAAGGCGTAAGGCCTGGGCCTGCCAGGGGGCGGCTTGGGGTGGCGTCCCCCACACGCCCGGACTTCGTTGGACCCCAGCTCCTTGCCAGCCGTTGTGGAACCCTCACCCAGGCGATGACAGAGCCTCCAGGCTGCTGCTTGATGCAGCCGCGCGGTGCTCCGCGAGCGCGCCCATCGATGCAGGCTTGGTGAGCGCGTGCGCCTGTCGAGCTGCAGAGTCGTCGACAGATGCTTTAGCTGTCATATGCAGCGGCCGACGACGGGTCGCGTGTTCGTCGTGGAGATGGCGCGAAGACTCTTCTTCTTTTGCGAGCCAGTGAAGCGAGCGCTCTGGTTGAGGCTGACCGGATTCATGTCAAGGTAGAGCGTCAATCCGGGCACGCAATGGAATGAAGCGCGAAAGGCGGACAGAGCGAGGTCGCGCATCTTGGTAAGCTGCAGACGCGCGATAGAAAGGCTGAAAGTGCAGGCAGGGGGATCACCTATGACACGAGGACAGGCAGTCACGCTGATGAAAGCGCCGGACTGCGCAGCAACATCGCGGTCGTGCGGCCGTGCCGCCCCGAGCTCGGCGAACGGCCACCCCGGGTCAGTCCCCCGGCTCCAGCAGGGCCAAGTGCCCTTCCCATGTACGCGCGCTCCCGTAGCATGGCCCTCACAGGAGCGAAGCTCCATGAAGGCGCCTGGCCCCCGCACGCGGACGGGTAGGAAGGCAAGGCGGGGCCCGGGCCCCCGCACACACGCGGCAGGCGCAACGCACAATCCTGCCCCTGCACCCGAGATGCTCTCGCCCCCGCTTTCCAAGGCGGCAGCCACGTGCCAGCAGCACGCAGCCACGCCTGCCCTCGCCTCTCCTTCCAAACCGCCTTGATGACCATGCGTGCGCCAGGCCAGCCGGCAGACACGGGCCCCGCCGCAATGCACACGCTCGTCCGCTGTCTCCCCCCCCCAGGCAGACTCGGCCATCCCGGACAGCGACACAAGCAGCGGTCCGGCAGCACAGAGGCGTCTAGAGACACCGAGCACAGGCGAAGGCCGAGACGACGCAGCGCCACCAAGCCATAGCGATAAGACCCCGCATCATCGGGCTCCGGCGGGCTGCCTGAGGACGAGCTCACGCACGGAGGTTGCCCACACCCCAGCAGCGGCACCAGCTCCCTTCCCTGCGAGTCCCTCCTGCTGGTCACACCTACGCCGCATGCCGTGGCGCATCGGAACCCCCGCGCAAGGTGCCGTGTACCTCGGCCCTCGCCCGGCCGTGCTGACAGCCCCCGTCTACAGCTGCAGGCACCTCCCCCTGCGCCCCCCTCCCAGAGGCCGTGCACCATCAGCTTGTCCGCCCGTGGCGGCAGCGCCAAGCCCGCCCTGCACGGACCAGGCCGCGTGGTCCTCTCAAGGCCACACGGCCAAGCTGCATCTGCTCCCCCAAGCTGCGTGGGGAGCCCGCTCCACCGCCCACTCCGCGTGCAGGCAAGCCCCAGGGACCCCTGCGGATGGGCGCTGAAGGACTCACACTGGAGACCTTGAGCCGGGCGGGGGACCAGAGCCGGGCGGGGGCCAGAGCACCAGGCCGCGGCCCCCGCCGCGTGTGGCCCCGCCACGGCCACGGCCGTCTGCAGCGGATGCCTTCCGCCGCTGAGCTCCGGACCCCACGCAGCTGCGCGTGCACCTGCCTCTCGAGGCGGTGCCACGTGGACCAGACCCCCACGGAAGCCTGCTGCCGCGACACAACACCCGGGAAGTGCAAGGCGTAAGGCCTGGGCCTGCCAGGGGGCGGCTTGGGGTGGCGTCCCCCACACGCCCGGACTTCGTTGGACCCCAGCTCCTTGCCAGCCGTTGTGGAACCCTCACCCAGGCGATGACAGAGCCTCCAGGCTGCTGCTTGATGCAGCCGCGCGGTGCTCCGCGAGCGCGCCCATCGATGCAGGCTTGGTGAGCGCGTGCGCCTGTCGAGCTGCAGAGTCGTCGACAGATGCTTTAGCTGTCATATGCAGCGGCCGACGACGGGTCGCGTGTTCGTCGTGGAGATGGCGCGAAGACTCTTCTTCTTTTGCGAGCCAGTGAAGCGAGCGCTCTGGTTGAGGCTGACCGGATTCATGTCAAGGTAGAGCGTCAATCCGGGCACGCAATGGAATGAAGCGCGAAAGGCGGACAGAGCGAGGTCGCGCATCTTGGTAAGCTGCAGACGCGCGATAGAAAGGCTGAAAGTGCAGGCAGGGGGATCACCTATGACACGAGGACAGGCAGTCACGCTGATGAAAGCGCCGGACTGCGCAGCAACATCGCGGTCGTGCGGCCGTGCCGCCCCGAGCTCGGCGAACGGCCACCCCGGGTCAGTCCCCCGGCTCCAGCAGGGCCAAGTGCCCTTCCCATGTACGCGCGCTCCCGTAGCATGGCCCTCACAGGAGCGAAGCTCCATGAAGGCGCCTGGCCCCCGCACGCGGACGGGTAGGAAGGCAAGGCGGGGCCCGGGCCCCCGCACACACGCGGCAGGCGCAACGCACAATCCTGCCCCTGCACCCGAGATGCTCTCGCCCCCGCTTTCCAAGGCAGGCAGCCACGTGCCAGCAGCACGCAGCCACGCCTGCCCTCGCCTCTCCTTCCAAACCGCCTTGATGACCATGCGTGCGCCAGGCCAGCCGGCAGACACGGGCCCCGCCGCAATGCACACGCTCGTCCGCTGTCTCCCCCCCCCAGGCAGACTCGGCCATCCCGGACAGCGACACAAGCAGCGGTCCGGCAGCACAGAGGCGTCTAGAGACACCGAGCACAGGCGAAGGCCGAGACGACGCAGCGCCACCAAGCCATAGCGATAAGACCCCGCATCATCGGGCTCCGGCGGGCTGCCTGAGGACGAGCTCACGCACGGAGGTTGCCCACACCCCAGCAGCGGCACCAGCTCCCTTCCCTGCGAGTCCCTCCTGCTGGTCACACCTACGCCGCATGCCGTGGCGCATCGGAACCCCCGCGCAAGGTGCCGTGTACCTCGGCCCTCGCCCGGCCGTGCTGACAGCCCCCGTCTACAGCTGCAGGCACCTCCCCCTGCGCCCCCCTCCCAGAGGCCGTGCACCATCAGCTTGTCCGCCCGTGGCGGCAGCGCCAAGCCCGCCCTGCACGGACCAGGCCGCGTGGTCCTCTCAAGGCCACACGGCCAAGCTGCATCTGCTCCCCCAAGCTGCGTGGGGAGCCCGCTCCACCGCCCACTCCGCGTGCAGGCAAGCCCCAGGGACCCCTGCGGATGGGCGCTGAAGGACTCACACTGGAGACCTTGAGCCGGGCGGGGGACCAGAGCCGGGCGGGGGCCAGAGCACCAGGCCGCGGCCCCCGCCGCGTGTGGCCCCCGCCACGGCCACGGCCGTCTGCAGCGGATGCCTTCCGCCGCTGAGCTCCGGACCCCACGCAGCTGCGCGTGCACCTGCCTCTCGAGGCGGTGCCACGTGGACCAGACCCCCACGGAAGCCTGCTGCCGCGACACAACACCCGGGAAGTGCAAGGCGTAAGGCCTGGGCCTGCCAGGGGGCGGCTTGGGGTGGCGTCCCCCACACGCCCGGACTTCGTCTGGACCCCAGCTCCTTGCCAGCCGTTGTGGAACCCTCACCCAGGCGATGACAGAGCCTCCAGGCTGCTGCTTGATGCAGCCGCGCGGTGCTCCGCGAGCGCGCCCATCGATGCAGGCTTGGTGAGCGCGTGCGCCTGTCGAGCTGCAGAGTCGTCGACAGATGCTTTAGCTGTCATATGCAGCGGCCGACGACGGGTCGCGTGTTCGTCGTGGAGATGGCGCGAAGACTCTTCTTCTTTTGCGAGCCAGTGAAGCGAGCGCTCTGGTTGAGGCTGACCGGATTCATGTCAAGGTAGAGCGTCAATCCGGGCACGCAATGGAATGAAGCGCGAAAGGCGGACAGAGCGAGGTCGCGCATCTTGGTAAGCTGCAGACGCGCGATAGAAAGGCTGAAAGTGCAGGCAGGGGGATCACCTATGACACGAGGACAGGCAGTCACGCTGATGAAAGCGCCGGACTGCGCAGCAACATCGCGGTCGTGCGGCCGTGCCGCCCCGAGCTCGGCGAACGGCCACCCCGGGTCAGTCCCCCGGCTCCAGCAGGGCCAAGTGCCCTTCCCATGTACGCGCGCTCCCGTAGCATGGCCCTCACAGGAGCGAAGCTCCATGAAGGCGCCTGGCCCCCGCACGCGGACGGGTAGGAAGGCAAGGCGGGGCCCGGGCCCCCGCACACACGCGGCAGGCGCAACGCACAATCCTGCCCCTGCACCCGAGATGCTCTCGCCCCCGCTTTCCAAGGCAGCAGCCACGTGCCAGCAGCACGCAGCCACGCCTGCCCTCGCCTCTCCTTCCAAACCGCCTTGATGACCATGCGTGCGCCAGGCCAGCCGGCAGACACGGGCCCCGCCGCAATGCACACGCTCGTCCACTGTCTCCCCCCCCCAGGCAGACTCGGCCATCCCGGACAGCGACACAAGCAGCGGTCCGGCAGCACAGAGGCGTCTAGAGACACCGAGCACAGGCGAAGGCCGAGACGACGCAGCGCCACCAAGCCACAGCGATAAGACCCCGCATCATCGGGCTCCGGCGGGCTGCCTGAGGACGAGCTCACGCACGGAGGTTGCCCACACCCCAGCAGCGGCACCAGCTCCCTTCTCTGCGAGTCCCTCCTGCTGGTCACACCTACGCCGCATGCCGTGGCGCATCGGAACCCCCGCGCAAGGTGCCGTGTACCTCGGCCCTCGCCCGGCCGTGCTGACAGCCCCCGTCTACAGCTGCAGGCACCTCCCCCTGCGCCCCCCTCCCAGAGGCCGTGCACCATCAGCTTGTCCGCCCGTGGCGGCAGCGCCAAGCCCGCCCTGCACGGACCAGGCCGCGTGGTCCTCTCAAGGCCACACGGCCAAGCTGCATCTGCTCCCCCAAGCTGCGTGGGGAGCCCGCTCCACCGCCCACTCCGCGTGCAGGCAAGCCCCAGGGACCCCTGCGGATGGGCGCTGAAGGACTCACACTGGAGACCTTGAGCCGGACGGGGGACCAGAGCCGGGCGGGGGCCAGAGCACCAGGCCGCGGCCCCCCCGCGTGTGGCCCCGCCACGGCCACGGCCGTCTGCAGCGGATGCCTTCCGCCGCTGAGCTCCGGACCCCACGCAGCTGCGCGTGCACCTGCCTCTCGAGGCGGTGCCACGTGGACCAGACCCCCACGGAAGCCTGCTGCCGCGACACAACACCCGGGAAGTGCAAGGCGTAAGGCCTGGGCCTGCCAGGGGGCGGCTTGGGGTGGCGTCCCCCACACGCCCGGACTTCGTCGGACCCCAGCTCCTTGCCAGCCGTTGTGGAAACCTCACCCAGGCGATGACAGAGCCTCCAGGCTGCTGCTTGATGCAGCCGCGCGGTGCTCCGCGAGCGCGCCCATCGATGCAGGCTTGGTGAGCGCGTGCGCCTGTCGAGCTGCAGAGTCGTCGACAGATGCTTAGCTGTCATATGCAGCGGCCGACGACGGGTCGCGTGTTCGTCGTGGGGATGGCGCGAAGACTCTTCTTCTTTTGCGAGCCAGTGAAGCGAGCGCTCTGGTTGAGGCTGACCGGATTCATGTCAAGGTAGAGCGTCAATCCGGGCACGCAATGGAATGAAGCGCGAAAGGCGGACAGAGCGAGGTCGCGCATCTTGGTAAGCTGCAGACGCGCGATAGAAAGGCTGAAAGTGCAGGCAGGGGGATCACCTATGACACGAGGACAGGCAGTCACGCTGATGAAAAGCGCCGGACTGCGCAGCAACATCGCGGTCGTGCGGCCGTGCCGCCCCGAGCTCGGCGAACGGCCACCCCGGGTCAGTCCCCCGGCTCCAGCAGGGCCAAGTGCCCTTCCCATGTACGCGCGCTCCCGTAGCATGGCCCTCACAGGAGCGAAGCTCCATGAAGGCGCCTGGCCCCCGCACGCGGACGGGTAGGAAGGCAAGGCGGGGCCCGGGCCCCCGCACACACGCGGCAGGCGCAACGCACAATCCTGCCCCTGCACCCGAGATGCTCTCGCCCCCGCTTTCCAAGGCAGCAGCCACGTGCCAGCAGCACGCAGCCACGCCTGCCCTCGCCTCTCCTTCCAAACCGCCTTGATGACCATGCGTGCGCCAGGCCAGCCGGCAGACACGGGCCCCGCCGCAATGCACACGCTCGTCCACTGTCTCCCCCCCCCAGGCAGACTCGGCCATCCCGGACAGCGACACAAGCAGCGGTCCGGCAGCACAGAGGCGTCTAGAGACACCGAGCACAGGCGAAGGCCGAGACGACGCAGCGCCACCAAGCCACAGCGATAAGACCCCGCATCATCGGGCTCCGGCGGGCTGCCTGAGGACGAGCTCACGCACGGAGGTTGCCCACACCCCAGCAGCGGCACCAGCTCCCTTCTCTGCGAGTCCCTCCTGCTGGTCACACCTACGCCGCATGCCGTGGCGCATCGGAACCCCCGCGCAAGGTGCCGTGTACCTCGGCCCTCGCCCGGCCGTGCTGACAGCCCCCGTCTACAGCTGCAGGCACCTCCCCCTGCGCCCCCCTCCCAGAGGCCGTGCACCATCAGCTTGTCCGCCCGTGGCGGCAGCGCCAAGCCCGCCCTGCACGGACCAGGCCGCGTGGTCCTCTCAAGGCCACACGGCCAAGCTGCATCTGCTCCCCAAGCTGCGTGGGGAGCCCGCTCCACCGCCCACTCCGCGTGCAGGCAAGCCCCAGGGACCCCTGCGGATGGGCGCTGAAGGACTCACACTGGAGACCTTGAGCCGGACGGGGGACCAGAGCCGGGCGGGGGCCAGAGCACCAGGCCGCGGCCCCCCCGCGTGTGGCCCCGCCACGGCCACGGCCGTCTGCAGCGGATGCCTTCCGCCGCTGAGCTCCGGACCCCACGCAGCTGCGCGTGCACCTGCCTCTCGAGGCGGTGCCACGTGGACCAGACCCCCACGGAAGGCCTGCTGCCGCGACACAACACCCGGGAAGTGCAAGGCGTAAGGCCTGGGCCTGCCAGGGGGCGGCTTGGGGTGGCGTCCCCCACACGCCCGGACTTCGTCCGGACCCCAGCTCCTTGCCAGCCGTTGTGGAAACCCTCACCCAGGCGATGACAGAGCCTCCAGGCTGCTGCTTGATGCAGCCGCGCGGTGCTCCGCGAGCGCGCCCATCGATGCAGGCTTGGTGAGCGCGTGCGCCTGTCGAGCTGCAGAGTCGTCGACAGATGCTTTAGCTGTCATATGCAGCGGGCCGACGACGGGTCGCGTGTTCGTCGTGGGGATGGCGCGAAGACTCTTCTTCTTTTGCGAGCCAGTGAAGCGAGCGCTCTGGTTGAGGCTGACCGGATTCATGTCAGGTAGAGCGTCCAATCCGGGCACGCAATGGAATGAAAGCGCGAAAAGGCGGACAGAGCGAGGTCGCGCATCTGGTAGCTGCAGACAGTCGATAGAAAGGCTGAAAGTGCAGGCAGGGGGATCACCTTACACGAGGACAGGCAGTCACGCTGATGAAGCGCCGGACTGCGCAGGCCAACATCGCGGTCGTGCGGCCGTGGCCGCCCCGAGCTCGGCGCACGGCCACCCCGGGTCAGTCCCCCGGCTCCAGCAGGGCCAAGTGCCCCTTCCCATGTACGCCGGCGCTCCCCGTAGCATTGCCCTCACAGGAGCGAAGCTCCATGAAGGCGGCCTGGCCCCCGCACGCGGACGGGTAGGAAGGCAAGGCGGGGCCCGGGGCCCCCCACACACGCGGCAGGCGCAACGCACAATCCTGCCCCTGCACCCGAGATGCTCTCCGCCCCCGCTGTTCCAAGGCAGCAGCCACGTGCCAGCAGCACGCATCCCCGCTGCCCTCGCCTCTCCTTCCAAACCGCCTTGATGACCAGCGTGCGCCAGGCCAGCCGGCAGACACGGGCCCCGCCGCAATGCACACGCTCGTCCACGGTCCTCCCCCCCCCCAGGCAGACTCGGCCATCCCGGACAGCGACACAAGCAGCGGTCCGGCAGCACAGAGGCGTCTAGAGACACCGGCACAGGCGAAGGCCGAGACGACGCAGCGCCACCAAGCCACAGCGACAAGACCCCGCATCATCGGGCTCCGGCGGGCTGCCTGAGGACGAGCTCACGCACGGAGGTTGGGGAGCCCACACCCCAGCAGCGGCACCAGCTCCTTCCCTGCGAGTCCCCTCCTGCTGGTCACACCTACGCCGCATGCCGTGGCGCATCGGAACCCCCGCGCAAGGTGCCGTGTACCTCGGCCCTCGCCCGGCCGTGCTGACAGCCCCCGTCTACAGCTGCAGGCACCTCCCCCTGCGCCCCCCACCCAGAGGCTGTGCACCATCAGCTTGTCCGCACTTGGCGGCAGCGCCAAGCCCGCCCTGCACGGACCAGGCCGCGTGGTCCTCAAGGCCACACGGCCAAGCTGCATCTGCTCCCCCAAGCTGCGTGGGGAGCCCGCTCCACCGCCCATCCGTGCAGGCAAGCCCAGGGACCCCTGCGGATGGGCGCTGAAGGACTCACACTGGAGACCTTGAGCCGGGCGGGGGACCAGAGCCGGGCGGGGGCCAGAGCACCAGGCCGCGGCCCCCCGCGTGTGGCCCCGCCACGGCCACGGCCGTCTGCAGCGGATGCCTTCCGCCGCTGAGCTCCGGACCCCACGCAGCGCGCGTGCACCTGCCTCTCGAGGCGGTGCCACGTGGACCAGACCCCCACGGAAGCCTGCTGCCGCGACACACCACCCGGGAAGTGCAAGGCGTAAGGCTGGGCCTGCCAGGGGGCGGCTTGGGGTGGCGTCCCCCACACGCCGGACTTCGTCGGACCCCAGCTCCTTGCCAGCCGTTGTGGAAACCTCACCCAGGCGATGACAGAGCCTCCAGGCTGTGCTGCTTGATGCAGCCGCGCGGTGCCTCCGCGAGCGCGCCCATCGATGCAGGCTTGGTGAGCGCGTGCGCCCTTGTCGAGCTGCAGAGTCGTAGACAGATGCTCTAGCTGTCATATGCAGCGGCCGACGACGGGTCGCGTGTTCGTCGGGGGATGGCGCGAAGACTCTTCTTCTTTTGCGAGCCAGTGAAGCGAGCGCTCTGGTTGAGGCTGACGGATTCATGTCAAGGTAGAGCGTCAATCCGGGCACGCAATGGTATGAAGCGCGAAAGGCGGGACAGAGAGGGGTCGCGCATTGGTAAGCTGCAGACGCGCGATAGAAAGGCTGAAAGTGCAGGCAGGGGTCACCTATGCACGAGGGACGGAGTCACGCTGATGATGATGCCGGATGGACAGCAGGGCGGGGGGTCACCGTCATAGAACAGAACAGCAGTCTGGCTATCATCACGCTGATGAAAGCGCCGGACTGCGCGCAACATCGCGGGTCGTGCGGCCGTGCCGCCCCGAGCTCGGCGAACGGCCACCCCGGGTCAGTCCCCGGCTCCAGCAGGGCCAAGGGCCCTTCCCATGTACGCGCGCTCCCGTAGCATGCCCTCACAGGAGCGAAGCTCCATGAAGGCGCCTGGCCCCCGCACCGCGGACGGGTAGGAAGGCAAGGCGGGGCCCGGGCCCCCGCACACTACGCGGCAGGTGCAACGCACAATCCTGCCCCTGCACCCGAGATGCTCTCGCCCCCCGCTTTCCACGGCAGCAGCACGTGCCAGCAGCACGCAGCCACGCCTGCCCTCGCTCTCCCTCCAAACCGCCTTGATGCCATGCGTGCGCCAGGCCAGCCGGCAGACACGGGCCCCCGCCGCAATGCACACGCTCGTCACTGTCTCCCCCCCCCAGGCAGACTCGGCCATCCGGACAGCGACACAAGCAGCGGTCCGGCAGCACAGAGGCGTCTAGAGACACCGTGCACAGGCGAAGGCCGAGACGACGCAGCGCCACCAAGCCACAGCGACAGACCCGCATCATCGGGCTCCGCGGGCTGCTGAGGACGAGCTCACGCACGGAGGTTGGGGAGCCCACACCCAGCAGCGCACCAGCTCCCTTCCCTGCGAGTCCCTCCTGCTGGTCACACCTACGCCGCATGCCGTGGCGCATCGGAACCCCCGCGCAAGGTGCCGTGTACCTCGGCCCTCGCCCCCGCCGTGCTGACAGCCCCCGTCTACAGCTGCAGGCACCTCCCCCTGCGCCCCCCACCCAGAGGCTGTGCATCATCATCAGTTGTCCGCACTTGGCGGCAGCGCCAGCCCGCCCTGCACGGACCAGGCCGCGTGGTCCTCTCAAGGCACACGGCCAAGCTGCATCTGCTCCCCAAGCTGCGTGGGGAGCCCGCTCCACCGCCCACTCCGCATGCAGGCAAGCCCCAGGGACCCCTGCGGATGGGCGCTGAAGGACTCACACTGGAGACCTTGAGCCGGGCGGGGGACCAGAGCCGGGCGGGGGCCAGAGCACCAGGCCGAGGCCCCCCCGCGTGTGGCCCGCCACGGCCACGGCCGTCTGCAGCGGATGCCTTCCGCCGCTGAGCTCCGGACCCCACGCAGCTGCGCGTGCACCTGCCTCTCGAGGCGGTGCCACGTGGACGACCCCCACGGAAGCCTGCTGCCGCGACACACCCACCGGGAAGTGGCAAGGCGTAAGGCCTGGGCCTGCCAGGGGGCGGCTTGGGTGGCGTCCCCCACACCACCCGGACTTCGTCGGCCCAGCTCCTTGCCAGCCGTTGTTGGAAACCTCACCCAGGCGATGACAGAGCCTCCAGGCTGCTGCTTGATGCAGCCGCGCGGTGCTCCGCGAGCGCGCCCATCGATGCAGGCTTGGTGAGCGCGTGCGCCTTGTCGAGCTGCAGAGTCGTAGACAGATGCTCTAGCTGTCATATGCAGCGGCCGACGACGGGTCGCGTGTTCGTCGTGGGGATGGCGCGAAGACTCTCTTCTTTTTGCGAGCCAGTGAAGCGAGCGCTCTGGTTGAGGCTGACCGGATTCATGTCAAGGTAGAGCGTCAATCGGGCACGCAATGTAAGAAGCGCGAAGGGCGGACAGAGAGCATGTGGTCGCGCATCTTGGTAAGCTGCAGACGCGCGATAGAAAGGCTGAAAGTGCAGGCAGGGGGATCACCTATGACACGAGGACAGGCAGTCACGCTGATGAAAGCGCCGGACTGCGCAGCAACATCGCGGTCGTGCGGCCGTGCCGCCCGAGCTCGGCGAACGGCCACCCCGGGTCAGCCCCCGGCTCCAGCAGGGCAAGTGCCCTTCCCATGTACGCGCGCTCCCGTAGCCATGGCCCTCACAGGAGCGAAGCTCCATGAAGGCGCCTGGCCCC